>JAODUO010001255.1:120000-127500 GCA_025642075.2 Ridgeia piscesae
CAGGAAAACATCGTTTTAATAAGACATTTGTATAAACTCTTACATGATACGTAGGTTTAATAAAATCCTAGCAAATACATTGTTTGGAAAGTTGTTTTGAGTGAAGTATTGACGATTTTAAACGGCTAAAATGCGTTGCCGCGAAAAAATCATCGACCCAACTTGGCAACTACGAAGTACTAGTCCGTGTTGCAATTTATCAGTAAATGAAACCGTGGCTGCTTCGGTGGTTGGGGCAAACCCAGACTAGGGAAGGAAACAATTCATCAGTTTTAATCAAAATGAATGACTTGGGATTTAGTTACAGCCACGAGATGGACTTTAGGACCAGGGCCAACAGTATACAGATGGTCCCGAGACAACCCTCCACACCCCATGATCGTTACGGAAAATATAGTAGGTAGCCCTGCTGTAGGCACTTCAAAAAAATTACCACAGGATTTAGGCTTAAATGAAAGGTAATAAGTTACAGATCACGTAACTGTTAATTTTATTATTAGATCCAAAATTATTGCAATTTAAAAACGAAAAAATTGCGCTAAATTTGTGTATCTCTTATAATGGTAAAATAAGCTCATTTTTGTTTCTGTTGATAAATATTTGAATAAGTGACTTTAAAATGGCATAACGTTGTAATTTATAGAACTATTAAAATATTGTTTGCAACATTTTAAAATACATTGAATGGAGTGATACATTTTCAATACTGATGTTTTTTCATACTAATTAATCCAGTTAATTAGCTAATATTAGTTAAGTAGTGCACCAAGTTAACAGGCCGAAACATTCTAATTAAGACCAGCCGAGTCCATAAATACGAAGATATTTATACATAATATTATAATGCAGTGTGCATAACCACATTTATTACGAGAATAAATATATATTAACTAGTCATGTAATAATAAATTAGTTAATAGGTGATAATTGGCATATAATATATATTAACTAGTCATGTAATAATAAATTAGTTAATAGGTGATAATTGGCATATAATATATATTAACTAGTCATGTAATAATAAATTAGTTAATAGGTGATAATTGGCATATAATATATATTAACTAGTCATGTAATAATAAATTAGTTAATAGGTGATAATTAGCAGGCAACCTCAACAGACAGAAACTTTTTTGTAAAATGCCACAATGTCCATGAATATGTTTATATTATATAAACATGAAATTTGTAAAACCACCTTACTTATGGTAAGAGATATAAATTAAATAATTATGTAATAAAAAAACATTAATAATAAATTAATGAATAAATCAATATATAATTAGCAGCCGTACTTTGTATATACACATGAATAAATGGCCATAATGTCCATAATTATTAAGACATGTCCACATTAATTACGGTAGTAAATATACATTAGCCAGAAATTTCATATTAACACCAACTTAATTAATAAGTTAAAATTGGCTAATATTAGCATGCTAACTCGGCAAAGGGTTATGTTTTGATGAAAGCCAGCAGTAAATAATTATGAAGTAAATATAATTTATGCAATGTTTAGAACCATATGAAACATTATGATCAACCATCAATAAATACATGTCATTAAATAATAACTTTATTAATAAATATTATCTAAATAACAAACTCAACAGATTAATGCATGACAATGAAGCACAGTTGTCATACTTCACTTGTTTATGGGTGACCGTGTGTTTACAGGTTGGACAAATACTGCAGGCTCAGTAGAGACCAGTAATAAATGTTTACCATTTCATAATATTCTGCATTTCAACATGAACTTGATGAAGTAATGTTTATAAATGTTAACAGTGTTTCGTCACCGACTCCAACATCTCGTGTGCCAAATGCTGCTTTCTGGGTTACCCTCCATAGGGATAAAGTGCACGGTGAAGAAGCTGCTCACATTACTCCACCTCACAAATCTTTTTGCAATATTCACAATATTCTGCAAGATCTATGCAGGAATGTTCATAATCCAGTGTGTCCTGTGTCGTACAGAAACCATCTAATTCCAGTGCTTTGTAATTAAGTTGTAAAGTGATGTCTGTATTATTCAATGTGTATTATGTGTCACATTCAGCGAGATAAATTGTGTAAAATTATTTAGTGTATGCAGATGATGCCTATGATATATTGACGACTTTGTAGGCTATGTACCTTGAACTACTACCTTCACAGTTAACTGACAGATAGTTTTGTTCAGGCAATGCAATAATGCTGTGTTCTTGTCTATTAAAACTGCAGTGTATATGTCATGTTCACAGGGACTGTATCTTTAGACAGCGTAGATATGTTGCTGTGTCATCTTCAGCCAGATGAAGCTTGTAATCATGCATACACGTAATGTGTGTAACTTTCAGGTGCGAGATTTCTGAAATAAAACAAGCAAGCAAGGGCTGGTATAAACTGACAGCACAGAATGGCAGATCGGTTAAATGATCGGCTGTTGTTAAACTGGCTTGAGATTAACAAATTATTATGAATATTTAAACATTACATATAATTCCAATCTATGAACTTACACCCATAGCAAGACTAGTTAAAACTTGCGTCACTTGCCCAAGAAAAAAGTTAGCCTTGCCTTCGGTATTGTTTACGCCGACACCCCGATGCATATTATACGTCATGTACGACGAAAATAGAATTAAATAAACCATTTAGAACTACACTGGAGTTAGCCACAACATTTACCAAACTAGGTACAGTCATCGTTTAGGAAAATTATCACTATTATTGAATTAAACAGTTATGTTCACCGCAAGAATCCTGTCGATGTTTGGCATCTCCATCGCAGTGGCTAGTAGACCGGAAGTGGGGAGTACATCTTGTGCGCTCGTGACCTTTGCAGCCAACTCCGCCGCTCGCGAAGCGCCGCTCGGCAGACAGCAGTCCAGTGCATATAAGTCCGTGGTTTGTACAGTAGTCACAGATGCCGCTACGCTAGTTGGAAGCGAAAATACGCTTTGTGGCAGCACTATTATTTGCATATAGCGATTTCTCATATTACTCGAGTATCCCGTTTTATCCGGGTTTCCCATATTATATATTGTCCAACCTACTTATATCAAAAGCATTTATAACGTAAAGAATTATACTGTTACCTTACATCCCTACGTAACTCCGTAACGTAACGTAACAGACGGAAATGTGAACGCTTCAAGAAACGGTCGTAGTATAGAGGAGAAATGAAGACGTCACGATTCATGGACGATCACGGATGATCAGCGATTCGATAACGAACATAACAGAGCAGCGGCAACATATGGTCGTAACGGACGGTCAGTGATTTGAGATTCGAGAACGTTTGTAGCGGAGTAGCGGACGATCAATAATTCGATGACGGGTTAATTTGACGATACCCCGACGTCACCTACGACCGATATATTATATCTTTTGAAATATTCGAAGTTGATCAAATGCGAATCTTTGAAGAACACACACACGCACACACACACACACACACACACACACACACACACACACACACACACACACACACACACACACCACACACACGCACACACGCACACACCACACACACACCACACACACACACACCACACACACACACACACACACACACACACACACACACACACACACACACACACACACACACACACACACACACACACACACACACACACACACACACACACACACACACACACACACACACACACACACACACACACAATATATATATATATATATATATATATATATATATATATATATATATATATATATATATATATACACACACACTGTATTTCTCGTTTGGTGCTAATACTATGACTCTCACGTAAATAGAACGTACACTTATCACGCCGTTAGCAAATGCACAGTGCTTAGCAATTTATAACAACAAAGCAATACAAACACGATATGATGCTCATTGTCCATACCTTTGTCCTTCGCGTACTGTTTGGCCACAGCGATAGCTTCCTCAGAAATGTCGAATCCGTATATGGTTGACATAGGGAACTTTTTGACAATAGCGAATGCCATGTGGCCGGAATTGTATCCCTCTTCTGTCCTCTGAATACTGTCCTCTGAAAACCAAACATATATGATTATTAAAGTTACACTAAATAAGCGTTCCAATATCTATGAAGTAAAACAGTTCAAACATCAACTTGTAACGCGCAGGAATAGCATGCGTACGTGCTTGCATGTGGTCCTTTATGCAAGCGTGTGACGCGGCTAAATGACGAATGTTCCTTTTAACATGTGTTTCTTACCCATCCTTTGCAGCAGTCCTGGGATATTGTCAAGCCACCCTTTCGCGTTCTCCCAGCAAAATGTTGTAGCCATTCGCTGTTTCCTCCACACATGGAAATCGAAGTACTGGTCGTAATTGACACATGAAACCCAATTAATATAATGTTTATGTTAACGATTCGTGTGACGAGAATGGATGTTGGGACAGAGTGGGGTGCTGGCCGGTGGGAAAGGGAGGGGTGAGCGGAACGACGGACGGGTTAACGGACGTCACTGCATCTACGGCATCATGTGTCAAGTTCCATCGGAGCTCACATGTCTGTTCCCCTTGATGTGGTGCTCGAATATATCCGACCACGACAAGACGATCCATCGCGCCAATGAAGATAATGACACTGACTGATGTCACTGCTGATGTCCATATGGGTACTGCCTCGAGTGAGTCGCGTTAAACACTTAATGTCCAAATATACCCCATCCGCTAAGATCAGCTTGGATAGACTATATAATTATTAACTGTTGACACATCCGGTATTTGCTAGTGTCAACTGAGTTACACTTACAGTATTCAAACACGATCACTTCAACGTTTATGTAATACAATTGAGATGTGTTCAAAATTCATGTAGACCACAACGTATACATATCGACACGAACATTATTAATTTTTTTACTAGATTATTTGGTAATATTATCAATACATCATTCTACACTAATTTATTGGCATTATTGTTACGTAATTATTATGATTATTATTATTTTACAGTTTTAAACTATACAAAACTAGTTATTACTAATAATAATTATACCTATACCGTCATTTACCAGTCTCATTGCAATGTAATTATACACTAGACCGGTTATTATGTGGTTTTATGACTAATACGTAATTTATTTATATATTTAAAAGTGCTACGCTATTTAATATCGTACTAATTTTATTTATTTATATACCTATACATATTTTTTACATTTATTTTAAAACACTAATATTTGTCTTATTGTATACATATATCTTGTTATGTCTTTTAAATTGTAATATGTTGTGAAGCGCCACGAACGATTATGGATGTGGCGCTATACCAAATAAATATATTATTATTATTATTATATATCTATGAATTACGTCGAAGACAAACACCCTATCCAAAGTGCCACCCCCAAGAAGTTCTGCTGGAGGTATTTGCCCCCTTCGTCCCCACCTCATTACGCCAGTTTGTGTTCACTAACGCCAACAGTGACAGTCGTATAGTAAAACATAAACAGCTCCTCGACGGCAGTTGCCTTTGGAATGGATTGATATCTCTCCTGGCTTACTCACCCTCAAGTCACCATGTGAGACACCGATGAAGAGAGGATCGTTACCACCCGGCCCTTCGAGTCTGAAACACTCCTTCAGTTCCGCCATCACGGCTCCACTCATTGAAAGGGACCATGCAAGGACGGCTAAACCGTTGCCTGGGGAACAGTGCGAAGACTGTTGCGTCGGTGAGTCGGGATGAAGTACTTCTTTGTTTCTTGGTCGACGTCAACGATCTTTGACACGACCATCAGACCGAGCCACTCCCGGGTGTATCTGTGTCATTAGAAGTGCTTATAGGAATGCTTCATACTAGCAGTGTCGCCTTGCATTCATTCATTCATTATTCTTCAGGGCTCTTGTTCCCAAGGGGGCTCTCGTTCAACAACGGCTCAGGGCTCTCGTTCAACAACGAATTGTATGCATGGCGACCCATGCATTAAACAATAGCTACAAAATAAATAGACGTGACAGCAATGTAAATACAAAACAGGCGCTTGTTGAACATGAATAAATAACCAAGTCAGCGCTATTCTTTCATCGAATAAAAGCAAAGATGCCGAACGATGTCAAGACATTTGTATAAAATGTAAGCAAAGTTTAAAAAACAATACTTTGAATTACTTGATACTTGTGATAAAGATGCAGTATACGTATATAGACGATATATAACGTGCGTGCGTGCGTGCGTTCGTGCGTGTGTGTGTGTGTGTGTGTGTGTGTGTGTGTGTGTTGTGTGTGTGTGTGTGTGTGTGTGTGTGTGTGTGTGTGTGTGTGTGTGTGTCTGTGTCTGTGTCTGTGTCTGTGTCTGTGTCTGTGTCTGTGTCTGTGTCTGTGTCTGTGTCTGTGTCTGTGTCTGTGTCTGTGTCTGTGTCTGTGTCTGTGTCTGTGTCTGTGTCTGTGTGTGTGTGTGTGTGTGTGTGTGTGTGTGTGTTGTGTGTGTGTTGTGTGTGTGTGTGTGTCTGTGTTGTGCCTGTGTCTGTGCTCTGTGCCTGTGCCTGTGCCTGTGCCTGTGCCTGTGCCTGTGCCTGTGCCTGTGCCTGTGCCTGTGCCTGTGCCTGTGCCTGTGCCTGTGCCTGTGCCTGTGCCTGTGCCTGTGCCTGTGCCTGTGCCTGTGCCTGTGCCTGTGCCTGTGCCTGTGCCTGTGCCTGTGCCTGTGCCTGTGCCTGTGCCTGTGCCTGTGCCTGTGCCTGTGCCTGTGCCTGTGCCTGTGCCTGTGCCTGTGCCTGTGCCTTGCCTGTGCCTGTGCCTGTGCCTGTGCCTGTGCCTGTGCCTGTGCCTGTGCCTGTGCCTGTGCCTGTGCCTGTGCCTGTGCCTGTGCCTGTGCCTGTGCCTGTGCCTGTGCCTGTGCCTGTGCCTGTGCCTGTGCCTGTGCCTGTGCCTGTGCCTGTGCCTGTGCCTGTGCCTGTCCCCTGTGCTGTCTGTCTGTGCCGTCCGTGCCTGGCCGGCCTGTGCCGTCCGCCTGCCGCCTGTGCCTGTGCCTGTGCCTGTGCCTGTGCCTGTGCCTGTGCCTGTGCCTGTGCCTGTGCCTGTGCCTGTGCCTGTGCCTGTGCCTGTGCCTGTGCCTGTGCCTGTGCCTGTGCCTGTGCCTGTGCCTGTGCCTGTGCCTGTGCCTGTGCCTGTGCCTGTGCCTGTGTTCCCTGGGCATGAACGAATGCTGGCAATATGCTGCCAAAATTCATTTCTGACTGTGGAACACGAGGATTCTCGTATTGAAAGAAAACACACGGTCGGAGGGAGCATTAATGGCGACACCATCACCATATGGCAGGCACGCCGTGCATCAACATGCAAAATATGGCATGTTTGCATGTCCTTGACACTTCCAGGAAAACCAACACGGAAGAGGAAACCTCTTCCAATTTGTTGCTCAATAATCATTCACGTTGTTTACATAAGACGTTTGCACTAGAACAATATATGTATAATATACAGCACCAGCTGTTGTGTTGAAGTATGTATCAGGCCCTATAATTATTAGTCCTTTACGG
>JAODUO010001256.1:0-5000 GCA_025642075.2 Ridgeia piscesae
ATTGAATGGTGGTTTGACATCCTGTCATATTTCATTCGCTAACACACCACACGAACTACATCAAATGCTACAGGTGCTAGTTGATGAACCTGAAAATCAGGGTCTGAAGATGAACAAGTCGATGTGTGATGATAGAAAACGACACCAACACACTGTCAACACCATTCAGATAGCTACGTCTCCAGCTATAAGGCACTAGAGATCAATCGCCAATCACCGCGAACTCTTCAAGAGTATAACAGTGTTATAACAAATATTTTAGTTAAATATTTAAAAACAGGTTTCTTTAAAGTCTACCAGATCTCTTTCTCTTTCTGTCTCTCTCTCTTTCTCTCTCTCTCTCTCTCTTTCTCTCTCTCTCTCTCTCTCTCTCTTTCTCTCACACTGTCTGTCTGTCTGTCTGTCTGTCTATCTCTCTCTCTGCTGTCATTTTTGTCCTATGATGACGTTAGGGTAGGGTTTCGTCCATGTGTTTTGCTCGTTGGTGGGAGATTAGTCCGCTCCGAGCAGCAAAGCCTCTGCCGCAGGTGACACACACGGTGCAGAAGTATCAGGAAGCCATGGCTGAGATTATCATCATGTTGGTATTTTTGTGATATATTTTCTTCAATCGATCTATTTCCTTTGTGAATGGCCTGCCTCCACTGTTCTCGATCTTTTACAATTCTCCCATGTCTCTACGGCGACGTGTGTAACCTTCAGGTGTCATCTGACTACATCTTTGTATCGCAGCCGTTGTCCACCGTGAACATGTCTCCGTTTGGCAGATCACGCTATGCAACGATACGATGTTTTATGTGAGCCGGCTATGCGTAGCCGCACACACACATACACACACACGCACACACACACGCACGCACACACGCACACACGCACGCAGGCACATACATACACCGTCGCACACACACGCCCACCCACGCATGCACACACACGCGCGCGCGCACACCCACACACATACACAAGCGCATGCATGCTATGCCTTAAATATAACACCAACACGATTAATCCTCTACTGGAATCTATAATCTTCGGGAATCAACAGTTAGTTATCCGTTATTGTATGAATTATTATCTTAAAAATAATTGTACGTCTGATATTGGTAACGATGGTGTAACTCCTGTGGTAAACAAAAGACCTGTAATAATAATAGAATAATTTAAAACTACTACTCTCTCTCTCTCTCTCTCTCTCTCTCTCTCTCTCTCTCTCTCTCTTACTCTCTCTCTCTCTCTCTCTCTCTCTCTCTCTCTCTCTCTCTCTCTCTCTCTACTCTCTCTACTCTCTACTACTACTACTACTACTACTACTACAAATAATAATAACAATAAGATATCGTCTGTTGCGTCAAAATCCTTGGGAAAGAAGTTCATAATAATCTTCCAATAGTATGCCCCTGCAATTGTATGTTCAACACTACGTTCTAATGATCCTATATCGCTTGCGCTTACCATGAAATATCGTTCGGGTATCATTTTACCTACTAATGTTTATTCGTAGGTATTCATTTTATGTTTAAATCTTCAATTGAAAATCTGTCGAATGCTTCGACTAACGCCCACCATGCTTTATAAATAGTTTGCTATGTTATTGTGCATGAATATTGAACTGTTGTGTTCGGTGTAATTTGCTAAACCTATTTATTTTATCAAGAAAACGTCTCCATCATGTAGTGTGTGCTTTGTGACGCTGCTATTTAAATTGTTATGTTGACAATGTTGTCACCTATACAGTTATTAGCTCATCACCTCACCATGCGCCGCGTCGGTTGGGCGTTCCTTGCCACGTTTACCTGCGGTAAGTGAAGCACTGTCAGTCTTCGTGTATCAGAGTTGTTTCAACATATGTATGATTGAGTATAATAAAACATAAAGTACATGTACGATGATGTACATACATCACAAAATATATGTTTTCAGTAGACATAAACAAATTCTGTCATAAAACAGTTTAATCTCCAAGTCGTCAATCTTATGAATCTGAAATCTGAAAACTGCAAATAAACATTATATGCTCTAATTTATATCATGTTGCTCTTGTTTCGACAACAGAAGAAACATATTTGACTAATGGATACTATTGATCACCACTTGATCTACTGGCGCCAGATAATATGCTTTACGTATGCACATAAACACAAATAAAATATAAAGCCAGAATAAACGTAAACGCGATAACGTCGCTAATGCGATACACAGTGACGCAAGACGTCGAGAATGATGTTTATTCGCAATGTGCGTGTTCGTATTATGGTGACTTCAACCGAAGACGTGTTACGGAATAAAACATTTCACTCACTGTTTTTTCCCTGCAAACGAGAGCGTCCTCTAGCGAGTGAGTGGCAGAAGTAAGAAAATGACAAATTCTCAATGATGGAGCTCGGATCAAAACCTCAAAACGTTAAAGGCACCGAGTCGTTTTGTGCAGCGGCAGTTGTAGGAACAACAGTTTTGTGCCACTGCGCTAGATTATTGCTAATATTATTATTACATTATTAATTCGTATTATAAATTGGGGAGCCTTTTATTGGTAAGATGAATATCATAATTTAGATTTTAAATACTATATAATTAATGGTAAAAAGGCTCCTATGCCATGACTTTTTAAAAAATCAAATAAATACAAATTTAAAAATAAATTATTATATACACGTATATATATATATATATATATATATATATATATATATATATATATATATATATATATATATATATATTAAAAATTATATATACCATATATATATATATATATATATATATATATATATATATATATATAAAAATTTTTGGGGGGCATGCCCTTTGAGCTTAAATCATCCCGTTCGTCGTCTAGTTCTTGCCATGCCATATTCTTTTCGGCATCGTCAGTTCTTTGTATATGATGTGTTTGGTTCCCCCGCACATGGTAGTCAATTTCCCAGTTACGAAGTGACGTAACATGCGATTGGAGACGTTTAATTGGACAATGGCCCATGGTAACCCATGTGGAGGGTTTGACTTCCCGATCTGTCTTCCCCTAATTTTTCAGAAATAGTGGATTTGGCCTGGCCCTTCGTTTCCAATCAGAGATTTCCATTCCACGACGTCACAGAATATACACAATTAATACCAAGTCACCTTAGCCAAGGTACTGATCAATAGCCACGATGTGTTCATCAAATATTGCTTCTTATTTGCAGTTACGACTGAGCTTTCGACGTGTTCAGCATCTTGTGGCAGTGGTGTTATGACGGCACGGAGTTGTGAAGGAAATGTGTGTACGATGGTAATGGAAGGTTGCAACGCTCGGCCCTGTGACGGTAAGTTAAGTAACGTCGGGAACACAATACGATTCAATATAATACAGTATTGAAAATTTTTTTGTTTTTTTTTTAATAATAAATATATATATATATATATATATATATATATATATATATATATATAATTTTAAGGGGCAACGTTCGTGTGGGTGGGTGGGTGTGTGGGCTGGGGGGAAACTGTATTTGTAAGAAATACATATACATATACATATATTAAATTTTTGTACACCGAACTAAAAAGACTTCTGTGTGATTGTTCAGACTGTGCTAGTTGTAAGCAGTTAACTTGTCCCCTGGATAATAAGTAGTACCAATTTCACTTGTCCGGTGGCAAATCCTGTTGTCGGGATGACCGACATGTGTAATTTGAAATAAGCTGGCACTAATGAACGTTACGCGAGAATAAGGAAACATGTATTTGTTTGTGATGTTGTACGCACACATTTGTTCATGTTGACAGAGAGGAAGTACCGCCTGTCCCAGGCACCGTGGTCCGCGTGCAGCAAGGACTGCGGCGGCGGAACTAGGACGAGATCGGTTGGCGAAGATCTGGAAACACAACCATGCAACATGCATCCATGCAAATTAGGTAACACGATTGTTTTTACCTTAAGGGTAGGGTCGACCATTGAATGTTGTTACTATCGCAGTAGTATCGCGTAGTGTAGCACTATCGCAATAGAACTAACGTATTTACATAATTTCTTGTTTGTATTTTACATGGATTCATCTTAAAGACGTTGACTAGTTTTACGGATAAACTGTGCCGACATATACATGTTGGCACTGTTTATCCGTAAAACCAGTTAACTATAGCAAGATGATATTATATCATATCAATATACTTACCGTGATATCTATATCGTAAGCTGTGTGCTACATAAGGACATGCTTTTACATTAACCCCAAAATCATCTTCATAGGTAAATATATTTTGTGTCACTGCACGAATGCAAACGTTGACCGGTATCAGCATCATGCGATTTATTGTTGATGGTTGATGCCATCATTTATACTCGCACATGATGATACGTATGTAAGTAGGACACGTGAAAATAAGAATTTACTAGCAGAAACGGTCATTTAACTCCTATTACTCCATCCGCCAAATTTTATTACTTTCTTTTTATTCTCAGGAAATCACTATGCTTAATTCATTCTATGGCATCGATTGCTAACATAATATTTAATCATAACGACTAATAGACGACAGTATGGATATGGTTCAAGAGAACCATCAACATATTTCGATAATAGTTCCCTCGGTAAGTTATTTCATTTTTCAGAAATGTTTTAAGGTTTACGTGGATAACATCGCTGCCATGGAGCTGTGTTCCTGTTCTTATCTTGATTCTTAGTAAACACAAGTCAAATATTCCTTCATCCGCAGACAGATTTAAAATAAATTTGGCGTCATTTGTATTAACTATGCACAGTTACACCAGAGCAATTTCAAGGAAACACAGTAATTGTTTCGAGGAAATGAAGTGCTTTGTAATATATTTGCAACATGCGAATTCAACCATTCACGAGGATTCATATGATTGTCATTTCGCACCTGAATAATTTAAATAATTTTATGAGATTGGTAATTAAACGTACGCATTGTTTCAACACATTTGGTGATTGGAAGAATAAAACATTCACAACATATTGTCTTTTTGATTCAATTTTCATGTATTGCTGGAACTCTTGCTG
>JAODUO010001256.1:7500-25000 GCA_025642075.2 Ridgeia piscesae
ATATATATAACATATTTATATTTTAGGATGACTGCAAACATTTTAAAGATCATGTATTTAAAATGTTATACTTATAATTTAAATTCGTTCAGGGATTGGCGCAACTGAACCAATATACGTGAAGACTGTCAATGCCTTGGCGTCGTTGGAAAATTACCATTATTTAGAACCGGATTCGAATAAAATCGGGGGATTGGTCAAGGATATGTTGGACTTCATTTGTGAAGGCAAGTATGCGTTACTGTACGTTTTGTTTATGACGTATCAAGAATTTCAATATTTAAACTGTTTACTCAGCTCTATTGATGTCACACTATTTATGACAGACACGTAAACTTGTGCAACGTCTTCTGCAACTTGTTAAGGGATTCTGACAACTGCATGGGCCTTCTTGCAGTCTACTCCCTACCCTATTACCTGTGCAAACTATATAATATGCGCAGTGGTGAAGAATACATATAAGTGTCCAATCAACTTACCTCTATATAACGCAGCATACTGAACACATCGATATTAACTGACAAAATATTATTGTTTTTGAAAGCAACTAAAACATGGTCCATCTAACTAACGCACAGTCCTGTAGTAATATACATACGTATTGTGTCATGCTTTCTATCTGAATGATCAAATTAAGTACGAATCGGTATAACACAGCAAATAATGTTCAATTCGTTTTACGAAAATACACAAGACAGCATATTCTGACATACATACACTACGATTAAAATTTTGCTATTATATTTTATCTGGATTAAAACAACTAGTTGAGCAGATTTACACACCTACACCACGATATGGCACTGACAAAATATCATATATAACAAATAGGTGTTAATTTCGACCAATACAGCAGATACGGCTGTTTCTTAAACTAATTGTGCATGACATTTGGGATGGTTACACCCTATTTGGTCTTTCGCGATTGGACTCCCATTCGAGGGTGTAGCTGCTATGCTGAAAACACACCGAACCTGTAGCAGTTGTGTGTTTTCGGGGGATGTTATGTTATGAATGTTCTGATGTATACGAAAGAAACAATATCGGTTTTTCTGAACAAATCTTAACGTTATATGTGTTTTATATAACTGCAGATGATTGCTTCCGGTGCGACTACAGCCAGGGACAGATGTGGCTCCAGTACAAACCCAACTGTCATCAATTCTACGTGTGTGAACCAGACGGCAAAGGAGGATACATCAAGCACCTGATGACGTGTGGACATTTATTCTGGAATCAGGCGCAACACACGTGTACGGAGGTCAAGACCGGTTTATGCATTGAAGATGATCCCGTTGCATACACTGGGCCACCGATTGTAGATGGTATGTTCACGTCTTTGTCTTGTATACATCCAGCTTTTAAAGGTGTACCAATGTCAACACATGTTGTACGATATAACACAACCAAAATGGCAAACATAATTTATATGTGCATATTCCTTAATTTTTATTTCTCCGAGTAAATAATGTAACTTTTCTCAAAAAATAATATACTATTACTACTATATATATATAAAATATATATATATATATATATATATATATTATATATATATATATATATATATATATATATATAATATTTGGAAAGTAGCTCAGATACAAATTTATAAAATTCACGTGTAAACGACGTTAAATAAGCTTTGTATTTATATATATATATATATATATATATATATATATATATATATATATATATATATATATATATATATATTGGATATGCATTTTAAGTGTAACGTCCAATAACATGGTCACTGTCAATAACAATAGCGTTGATTTAGTTCAGTAGTCTCACAAACAATTTTGTAGGGCGACCTGGTCGCCATCACCGATGGTGGAAATCCGTGTGGGAGATGAATACGTCATTGTTGGTCACACGTGTCAATTAATACATAATATGTGTAATACATAGTCAATATTAATAGCTGTTCATAGTGTTTATATTCATGTTGTTTCACTCGTTAGGTCCTTGCCGGTACAAGCGTTATGCGAGTGATCCAAGGTTCTTCTTCCTCATCTCTGATCCAAGTGTCGTTAAATACTGCAAACAGGGAATGCAATTCTCTGAGGGAAAATGCACATGTGTCGTTGTAGGTCAAGGTAAATAAGATATCTATGCGTAAGTTGGTGCAAAATATCGAGATAGCACTTACGTTGACAAACATTCTCAACGTGTGTATGTGTGCGCGCGCTTGTATGTTACAGGTATGACTATGTGGACTGTATCTTTGTTGTAGAGATCTACATATAACTGGATGTTGCCCTGTTGCCGTTGTGTCAATTTTGTAACTTGTCTTTCCAACGAAAAAAGTTCAGTATCCATTATATATTTGTCAAATCAGTATCCATGTATCTTATATGTATAGACATAAATCGTACACATATTTTAGAAATGACAATAACATCCTCATCACAAGAAAATATTTTTTAAAAATAATAAATAAGTTATCGTAACATAATATATCGTTGAGTTGTTATATATATATATATATATATATATATATATATATATATATATATAACTAATTAATCTAATCTAATAATTAACTAATCGAATTTGATTGATTTAATTTTTTAAATATTATATATATATATATATATATATATATATATATATATATATATATATATATATATATTATATTTTGTGTGTGTCGTAGTTATTCCGACTTGTGAGGACGATCTGTTGCTACATTACGACTTCGAGGTGGACTTTGTCGACATCACGTGTCACGCTGCCGTGGCTGATGAGTACGGGGATGGATCTGTGAAACTAGTAGGCGGCCGGGGCGGACACGTGGCCTCGTTTGAAGGCCACGGGCATCTCGAGGTTGGTACAATTATAAATGACGTAATCGGGCAAATCGTTCAATATTCGAGGCATGTGTGTGCGTGCGTGCGCGCGTGTGTGCGTATTGCTTTGTTTGGGCGTATGCTTGCACGTGATATATTAGTTATGCAACTATTATTGATATCAAAAGCAGCTAGTTCTCGATGGGACTTGGGGAATACATACCGGACATTTAATAATGTTGTTGTATACACATGTGTTAACGATTTTGATTACAGGTGCCTTTCCTCAGAACATGGTTTGCCGAGAATTACGTGACGGCCTTCTCCGTCTCCCTGTACTACAAGAGACCGAGTGGGCTCGGCCCCATCAGTGGAGCTCTGGTGAACAACGGAGACTGCGAAGATGAACCTGGCTTCTCTCTCCGCGCTGTCTCTAGCAGCCAGCTTGAGAGCAAGATTCGCACTGTCCTCCCAGACACCGTGAAGAGTTTCACAGATTCCATATCGGTACGTTCCCAGCACGCATATTTTCAAACACACCAATTGCCAGGTTCAGTATAAATGTGCATGATTATTATCTTTAATACAGTTTTGTTTACCTGTATTCCATACAAATGAATGGTTTATATTGTTTGTCCTGCATCACCAGATTCTGGCAAACGCCGATGCGAGTCGAAATGTATTAGTTGTATGATAATGAATCTTGCTTAAATGTAGTCTTCTTCCAACAAGATTAACATTTTCACGACGATTCTGGTAGTTATGTCCTTCGGTGAATTACCAAAATGTTTTAATATGTCTGAAATTCGGCTATGTTCGACGAATTTAAAAGATAATGTAGCCCACAATAAAACGATAGTGAAATAGTGTGTATGTGTATGTGTGTGTGTGTGTGTGTGTGTGTGTGTGTGTGTGTGTGTGTGTGTGTGTGTGTGTGTGTGTGTGTGTGTGTGTGTGTGTGTGTGTGTGTGTGTGTGTGTGTGCGTGTGTGTGTCTCTGTGTGTGTGTGTGTGTGTGTGTGTGTGTTGTGTGGTGTTGTGCGTGTATGTTTATGTATGTGCGTGTTCGTGTGTGTGCGCCTGAATTTTAACATTGTACTGATTCATAGATTAAAAAAAGTCAAGTTAAATTAAACGTTCAACTTCTACATTATGACAAGTGGGAATATAATGTTTATATATATATATATATATATATATATATATATATATATATATATATATATATATATATATATAATTATGCCTGTTGGATTTTAAGTCTCTTAATTGTCTCTCTTCGCTCAGCAGCAAACAAAACTAGTGATGTATTAGTCAAGCGTAGGAAAGATCCTAGTTTTCTTACTTTGATCGATATCCTCCGTAAACTGAATGGAACTGAACACGGTTCGGTCAGCGAAGAGACGTGACTTTTTACTGACACTATAATATTATATTCCTATAACACTGTTGATTTGTATTGGCTATTCATGTGAAGGATGCCAAATAGGATTGGGTGCTAATGTCAATTGTCCAAAAAGTTCGGTTTTTGTCCAGGCCGCAGACAACAAATGGCACCATGTCGTGTGGGTGTACGATGGATCGAGTCTAACCGTGTATTTCGATAAGAATGTTATCAGCACCAAACTTGTACAAGGTATGGTTTTGCTACTGTATGCCGACACGTATAATGTCGAGTTTTAGGAACTACACATAATGGCTGACGCACATTAACACAACCCAGTGACAAATCGCTAGTGTAGCAAAAACCTCATGTTGATCTACCGACTGAAATATGCTTAAGAACTAATCTGAACAGTAACAATCTTGTCGTTAATGCTATTACTTACTTTGGCTTTTCTATGATCACATGAAGTAATTCGTTTTTTTTCTCAAGCTACTTTGTACATATTCACTTTAATATTATTTAAAGAGTGCATCAAGCTAATCGTCTTTAAGTACTAGGTTAATGTGTATGTGATAAGCCAACATTGCAATTTAACACGCCCATATAATTTCTATACCATGTTACAAAAATACATCCAAATTTGTACAGCTCACCGCACGATATTACACCTTAGTACGGTTCTGGTCGCATGATCCACTTGTGTCTTCGGTAATCAATTCGTAGACTTCAAAATCAATGTTCCCCGCCAGTGCGCTGTTGAAAAACGGATGAATACTTTCGTGTTATTTTTAAATAGGTTTCCTCGTGAACAACGACGTGCCCATGTACATTGGGTTCGAATGTGACAAATACTTCTTCGAAGGCGGCCAAATGGACGAGGTATGCTACTTAGCTATTGCCATGTTTTAATCCCTTCCATTAAAATACAAATGCGTAGGCAAATAGTTCCACCGAGGGTGAATGCTTATGTTCGTTATACTGGGTAGGGGGCCGTTATTAAAAATGGCTATGTAGCGTTATCGCAGGTTATGTTGATGCTGAAAACAACAGCATGCTAACTAAGTTGTTTAATGCATGTGTATTACGTTAGATTAAGTAAGGTGTGTCGCTTAAACATCTGTTTTTGTCACCAGAAGTATGTATTTCCAAATATCCATGTAATAAATATATATATATATATATATATATATATATATATATATATATATATATATATGTGTGTGTGTGTGTGTGTGTGTGTGTGTGTGTGTCTCTGGATGAGTCTTTATTAATTTGTTTTAATAATGAAACGTGTCATGTTTTTATTACTTTCCAGTTGCGGGTGTACAGCAGAGCGTTGTCACACAGCGCCGTCAAGAAGTTGTAAAACTAGCGACGTCTGCGCAGACATCGGCAGATTCATAATATTGTTTCATACAAAATATGATACAATTGTAAGTCATCTCCCGTGTATGCTGCATCGCGCTACGTACAATGGGACGATGTAATAAAACAATCTGTCGCAATCAATTTAGTTTTTGGTGATGTACGTACGTGCGTGTGTGAGTGAATGAGTTAATGTATACGCGTCCGTTGTGTGTGTATGTGAACAAACGTGTATAAAACCATATACTTTGACTGCTCTGATTCACTGTTGGCTGCGCAATGTGAAACGTACAATGAACAGACATAACATAATATTAGTACCACCTTAGACGGTTAGTGTTTATACCGTCTTTTCTATTTTTGGTTGGGTATTAAATATAAACAAGCAAAAGCGAAACTATATAAAAACACATAAATGGTAATTGTGTTTAAATTAGAAAAGAAAAACTCACACGCACACTCACTAACTCACCCACCCACCCACCCACCAACTCACTCACTCACTCACTCACTCACTCACTCACTCACTCACTCACTCACTCACTCACTCACTCACTCACTCACTCACTCACTCACTCACTCACTCACTCACTCACTCACTCACTCACCACTCACCACCACCACCACCACCACTCACCACTCACTCACTCATCCACTTACCCCTCTACTCACTCACTCACCACCACCACCACTCACCACTCACTCACTCACTCACTCACTCACTCACTCACTCACTCACTCACCACTCACTCACTCACTCACTCACTCACTCCAAACTTACCCACTCGCTCACTCACTCACTCACTCACTCACTCACTCACTTATTCACTAAAACACACCCAAACAATCGCGCTCACAGACATAAGCATTATAGTTAGATAGTAGTGGAATTTATTTGATTTGAAAGCGAAGCGGAAGAAAAAGCTATCAATCATGGTAACTTATTAATTGCCAAAACATGACAGTTTAAAATAAATAAAAACTATCGAACAAGAAATGAGGTACTGGAGTTGCGAAGTGTCAGTGTGTCAATTTACAGTTGCATTACAGAATGATTTATTTGCTGCCATACAATATTATGTATCATTTGGCGTGTGATCTTAACTGGTCCTGTGATATCAGCGTAATAATGCATTCGACATTTTTGTTTAATCTAAGACATCATACGTTTTACTCGAATATGGCGTAACAATTACATATGAATAAGGTCATACGTCGTTGATATAATAGTGTACGGGGCATTCCATGTCAAATCAATCAAGAATTTATATGACTGTCTTCGATTCTGATTAAAAATTTTTGTATGTTGGTTTATGATCATAAGCCTATACTTCCCACCAAATTGTAGGTCAATCTGACCTTCAGATCCTGAGATAGGGGGTAATCAAACTTTAATCCAGCCTTGATATCTCACGAACTTCCAGGTGTCATAACTCCAGTTCTAAGTGACCTACATATGTAACGTTTATGTCATTTTAAAGCTAACCTTTGATAACAGGACTTGACCATGTCAAAATGTGTGGTCAAATTGACCTAAAACGTGGTTTGCATCATATACTTTGACAAACCAGTTTATGATACATTTATAATTGCACCCATTTCTTGGCATATGGGTCAGAAAGCAGTACTGGTACACATAAATGGGACATATCATTAATAAGTACAAATCTATATTCAAAATGTGTACATTGTGAAGCGGAGATAGCTGGCATAACGGCAATGGAAGCTGGGATAACATTCCCTATGGCTAAAAGATGACAACATTATGGTAATGTCTAAGATATCAGGTAACATGGACACAAATTGAGGTAAATATGACCATGACACTGATTGGACTTTACTTGAGGAACAGTAACATGTATGTATTAGATATGAAGGAAATTATATTATTTCTACATCATAAGTGTGGGGGTTCTTTTATCATACTCTTAAGAAACCGTACTAGATTCATGTTGCTGGTTGAAAGCAGTTGGTAACATGAACAAATATAGTTATGAGTTTAGAATATGTTTACAACCGTAGGTAGATTAGGAACGCCTAGAAGGTCACATTACCCAAGAGTTTTATAGCTAAGCAACATTTCTTTCTAGGTAAAATCCAGCAGAACAGGCTTAGTGCATAAAAATGCAGTGGAGACCAAAACAGTATGTAACATGGACAACGTGTACCAGTGCTATGTTCTGAGCCATTATATATTGTATATAAAGTACACCAGCATATGTAGACTAAGGCATAAATCAGTGGCTAGTAAAGATGATAACAAAACAACGCAAATTCTAGGAAGTCAGTTGCCATTTGCATACTAACACTGCATCATGACAGTATATATTTTATTTCATAGCTCCTTAAGTATTATATTGCGCACGATAAAACTTCTACAGATTCTCGCTATACACGTATGCGTCAACATAAACAATAATCAGCGAAATCGGAGGTTATATGTTTTTGCTAGGTCAGCTCAAAAGCCAAACCATTTAAAAACAATATGTTTTCATTTTTTATATGGTTATTGTCTAAATGTGTAGACAATTCTAATAGCTTTAAAATGACACCCACATCACATTTGTATGTCACCTAGAAGTGGAATTATGACACATGGAAGGTCGTCAGGTATCAAAGTCGGGTCAACGTTTGAAGACCTCTATCTTTGGACCTTAAGGTAAGACTTACTTAAAAGTTGGTGGAAAGCATAGACTCGTGATCGTAAACCAATACACATCAAAATCGAAGACAGTCATGTAAATTTGTTCACCCTGTTTTTGATTGATTTGACATACTAATTGTATAGGACAATGAGCTTTGCCTGAACAATCTAATTTAATTCAAAATGTTTATTGTCCGATTAAAATAGATACAATACATTAAAACAGCAATTTACCTTCATATACACATTAGAATACCAGTAATAAGATTGGTAAAACTCATAGAAACGGTCAAAACATTCCGACAGCACTGAAATGTGGGAAAACGCATTACAACGAGTAATTAATAATAACAGTAAGATATGCAAATCAACAAATAAAACCACACATTACCCAATGTTTAACAAACTCTGATGTTCTGATCTATTTAATTTAGAATAGCATTTAAAACTAAAATGGCAGAATGAAGTAACGATTGTTTAGAAGATTTTCCCTTTCCCTTCAAACGCCTGCCCAACGTGTTTAGAACGTGTAGCATTTGAGAGACTTTCATGGTTTCAACGTTATATGAACTGGACGGATACCTCTGGTCACCCATAATCAGTTCGCTGGTTAAGTTCATAATATGTACGAGCTTTGTTTTATTTTTACTGGTGATATTCTGCCACCTCTCAACACTATCTGTTTAGTTTCAGCTACGTCCAGTACACATACACAATAAACAATACCTCTGATGTTCTTAAACAGAATGTAAAACCATGTTTACAAGGACTAATTATGTAATGCAGCATATTACACAAGGATACAAATATAGTCGTACAATATTGGGAATTGCCACATATGCAAAACAATCATGTAAGCAGCAAGTCTAGCCATACGATCAGTCATAAACATATTAAATTTTACCAGACATTATCTATTTATTACATGCATGAAGAAGCAAATTTTAATACAAAATACACAGGAATATACATGCAATAAAACACGATTGGGCTTTGGTCAGTGGAATACAATAATTATCAAATTATATAAAAGAGACACTTTTCAAAGCCCAATGTGGCCCCTATGACAGTGACTACGTTATGACATAATAGGGTTCTCTTACACTAAATATTGTACTAATATAAATAAAATACAATTGCGTAACATAACTACAGGTTTATATATATATATATATATATATATATATATATATATATATATATATATATATATATATATATATATTCCCTAAAATTGTTATCTGCTTCGTAATGTAATCGTTTATGTGTTTCAACATCAACTTAATGAAGTAATGTTTACAATTTGTTCAAAGTATTCCGTCGTTGAATCCTAGATATTCTGTGTCGAATGCAAGACTGTTTTCTGCATTACGCTTCACAAGAGACAATGCAAGACAATAATATACACAATATTATCTTTTTTGCTACATTCAGGATACTCATGAATGATCTATGCAGCAATGTTCATAATCCTGTGTGTCATACAGAAATGATCATATTTCAATGTCCTATAAAGTAAATAAGGACACTGTATCACTATCAATATTGTGTAGTACTTTCCAGCACTCGACAAGATTCTAATAACTAATTAGTGAGTACCGGGTATATATGTTGGATACAACCTTATGACCTTATGAGGTCTCATTGAAATAGTCGTTTTCAGAACATTTACACCAAGCCAACCTGTCTAGTGTTTTGTTCGGGCAATAAAACAATGTCGTTTTTTGCAATATGATTTCTGTCAAACCTGAGGTCGCGTAAATATTTGTGAGTACGAGTATAAGTACATCGACGGTGGATAAGTACAAATATGAATACATTGCTAAACACTATGAGTGCGAATACTTTCTAAAGAGTAAACGTACACGTACGAGTACATTTAAACAACATTAAATATTGCATAACAGTTGTCCTTGGACCATTGTTTATGACGAGAGGCTTCCTACTTTTTCAGATTCCTCTTCGTTGACTACACATGTTTCTAGGCATGGATGTTACACACGGTACACATTTATATACTTAGATTTAGCACCTCATGCATTTATAGATGCATAAAGTAATCAAAACATCCCATCCAGGATATATATTTGTGTGCATTTTAATGCAATATTGACAATTATTGTTTGCGACTGGGAAAAGATGCTGTCTGTTGCCATGTTTGGTTATCATAGTGATGATCATCAGAGATTGTGAGTGTACTATGTGTAGAGATGGAACGGTAATATTATTTCTGAAATAACAAAGCATTTAAAAATAACTGAGCAATTAAATATTTCATCAGTTCATTTATAACTACAAGTAAATTGTTTCCAGTTATATTTAAAAAGTGCTCAGATGTTCTTATAATGTACTCATCAAATCTGAGTACAGTGAGTATGATTACAAATACAAAACGAGCATGGCTGCCTGGCCTGTTACTGCTATAAGTATGAATACAAGTATAAATACAAGTTTACATAAATGTACTCTAGTACACGAGTACATGAGTACCGAATACTTCCGCCCCATGCATGATGCCTACTAATATTACAGTGTACATATCATGTTCACAGGAACTGTGTTATCATATAGCGTGTACCTGTTATTCAGCCAGATGACGCTTGTAAGTATGCAGGCAGGTAACGTGTCATTTTCAGGTGTGACATTTCTTAAATAAATCTTTTGGGGTAATAATTAAGGTTTCTTCTGAAATGATGTTTATGACACAATACAGAAATACACAACAATTATGAAATATGAACAAAATATCAATGTATATTTTGTAAACTGTTATATAAATCATGTTTGTAAATGTGGTTTATGTTACTTGTAACATACTAGTTCGACTGCTATCATGTCATAAGCATAGCGATGCCGTCGTATATGTAGGTACACTGCCTGACAATTGCTTCTACATTCCTGTGAGTCAAGCCTGGGCGCCACTACACGGAGGAGGCTAGTCGATGTCGGCATTGCTGTCCGGTTACCAACGAAACGCGGCTGTCGAGGAGGTGCGCGAAAACAAAGAACAATTGATTCAGTGATCGGACATCGACCACCCAAGGACCGGCCCCACACACGTTGTAACAACAACAACCTAATACAAGTACCGACCTATCACGGGACTCGGCTGTAATCGTGGACATGTCTAAATTCGGTTTGATTAATGCCAGATCAACTGTGGCAACTATAACAGTATCCCCATTTGTGCCACCCGATACTCCATTCGAAAATGTGTCAATCCCGTCAGCAGCGACAACAATACAGCAAGCAGCGGAGACGTCAGCGTTAGCAGCGACACAGATACCGCTGGCAGACGATGACACTGTTAACGAGAGTTGTAAATTTGGAGGGGACCTGCCTAGCGGTTTACGGTTTGTTCAGTGGAACGCCCGTAGTGTGTACCGAAAGACAGATAAATTGCAACTGATAATGGGAAACTCCAAACGTGAGGCTGACGTGTTGGGCATCACAGACACATGGCTGAATACAAGTTACAGTGACAGTTATGTGGCTATCGACGGCTACAACCTCGAGCGAAGAGACATGTCCACAAGTAAAGGTGGGGGAGTGTCTACCTCTACGACAGTGTGCCATACAATCGACGATACGATCTAGAGATAGATCAGCTCGAGGATTTCTGGGTTGAAATAAAATTTCGTTGCTCCATCGGTATTTTGCTCGGAACCGTATATCGACCACCAGATACCGATACCGTATTGACAATTGGTGCTCGCTGATCGAATTCACATTAGAAAGAACTCAATGTGAGAGTAAGGAGACAATTCGTATGGGTGACATAAACATCAACTTTGTGAATGGTGTAGTCACAAATTAGAAATGGCGAGGTGTCGTTGACGCATTCCAACTAACGCAGGTCATCGAATCACCTACCCGTGTAACTGCAACAACTGATACACTGATTGATCATATATACACGACACACCCGTAACATGTTAGAGCCAGCAAGGGTGGTGTACTCTCTGCCAGTGATCATCTTCCAGTAGTAATGTTACGCAAACGCAATTCAACAACGGCTGCTGTCCCCTGTGTAATCACATATCGACAATACAAACACTACCATTTTGTGCATGATCTTCATCAGATGCCATGGTCAGATATTGTTAAGCATATTGATGTGGACGATGCGCTGGATGCATGGATGTCGTGTTTTGTGTGTGTGTGTGTGTGTGTGTGTGTGTGTGTGTGTGTGTGTGTGTGTGTGTGTGTGTGTGTGTGTGTGTGTGTGTGTGTGTGTGTGTGTGTGTGTGTGGTGTGTGTGTGTGTGTGTGACACACATGCGCAAGTGAAGCATAGAAATGTTAAGCGGAAACAACAGCCGGAGATATCGTTGTTGCCATGCAAGTGAGAGAGACATGCACAAGTCACAAGGGAGGTGGGATAACTATAAAATGTGGCGAAACAAGGTGACTGATATGATCCAGACAGCAAAAACGTCCTTCTACCAACGTGTCATCGAAGAGAACACCAGAAATCCACGGCAACTGTGGGCGCATCTGCGTGAAATGTGTCCACGGGATGCAACAAGAACGCAATGCATCATCATTGCGTCTATAATTGAAGAAAAGGACACGTCCAATGTTGTTATCACTGGTGATTTTAAAGCTGCTGTTATCACCCCTTTTGAATCTGAATTAATTGCTATATGTGAGAATACTGGTTTGGTTATCTCAAATTATGAGATGTTTGATCGAGCTAGCAACACGTATACGTATGTAAGTGATGCTCACAACTCTACCTCGTGGTTAGATCACTTTATCTGCTCTCACAGTGTAAACTCGATGATCACTGATTTATATATATTAGATAAATGTCCTAGTTCGGATCACCTCCCTGTAGGACTAGTGATCTCTACTGCACTCACTACAGAAAGATGTGTTAATAACGAGAAACATGCTGACAAAATAACTCCTATCTTTAGATGGTCTAATGCAAAGGATTGTAATATCAAAGAATATGGAAAGTGTAGTGCTGTTCATCTAGACAGAATACACATTTCAGACTCATGTACGTGCAATAATTATAACTGTTCAAACAGAGAGCATATAAGTGACATTGACAATTTATTTGATGATATATGTAATGCGCTTCGGGTGTCTAGTCTTGAAACGATTACTACATGCAAAAAAACATTGTGCCAAGACTACATTGTACCTGGGTGGAATGATTATGTTAAGGAAGCGCACACTGAAACTAGATATTATTATATTGTATGGCGTGATATGGGAAAACCTAAGCATGGCCCAGTCTGTGAACTAATGCGGAAAACTAGGTTACATTTTAAATATATGCTTAAACAGTGTCAACAACGCGAAGATATGGCTCGAGCAGATGCCATGGCAAAATCCATGCAAGCTAAAGATGCAAACCTATCCAAAACATACAAGAAAGGTATACCCAATGCTACAAATTTCAATGGTGCTAATGCTCCTACGGCCATATCCGCCATGTGGAAAACAGATTTTGAATCGTTGCTAAACAATGTAACCACATATGCAAATATACAAAATGTGAAAGAGTGTGTACAAAACACATAATATTTGTATGATGGAAATAACTTACTCATTACTCCTTGTATGGTTCAAAATGCTATCGATAGTTGAAATTTGGAAAAGCATGTGGCGACGATGGTCTATCTGCCGAACACTTTATTCATTCAGATAGGCGCATAACTATACTGTTGTCCATTTTCTATAACAGAGTGATTTCTCATGGTCATCTACCTGATGACTTTATGAAAACTATTATAATTCCATTGATAAAAAATAAGTCTGAAGACACGAGCAACGTAAATAACTACAGACCAATTGCGCTTGTCACCATTACCTCAAGAATATTTGAAATTATATTGCTGGAACTATTGACACCATATCTTAATACAACCGACAATCAATTTGGATTTAAGAAGGGACACTCTACTGACCACTGTATATTTGCTGTAAAACATGTTATTCAGTACTGTAAAAGTAACAATAGCCCGGTGAATTCATGCTTTCTAGACGCTTCAAAAGCATTTGACAGAGTCAATCACTGGACGCTTTTTCGCTTTTTAGAAAATTGCTTAATCGAGGTGTGCCTGTTGTACTTATCCGTATCCTGTTGTACTGGTACAGAAGCCAAACATTCTGTATCAAATGGGGTTCTATAACATCATACTTTTTTATGTTTCGAATGGTGTTCGACAAGGTGGGATTTTGTCCCTATATTTATTTATCGTATACATTGATGAACTGAGCAATATGCTTAATAATGCTGGTATAGGTTGCCACATACACAACTACAGCACTAATCACGTGTTCTATGCTGATGACATAATATGTTATTGCTCCTAGTCCTAGTGGGTTTCAGGGTTTGCAGAACATATGTGCAAAGTTTGGGCTTGTAAATGATGTTGAATATAACCCTATCAAGTCGTTGTGTATGGTCTTCAAACCACGTGGTTTTAACCTGAAATGTCCATATATATATATATATATATATATATATATATATATATATATATATATATATATATATATATATATATATATATATATATATATATATGTAAAACAAGCTTGCATATGTCAAAGAAGCAAAATATTTAGGTGTGATAATATGCAATGACCTGAAAGATGACGGAGATATTTTGAGACATCTTAGTAATTTTTATGCTAGATCTAATAGCATTATCAGAAAATTTCACCACTGTTCCGTGGGTGTTGCCAATTATGTTGTTGTTGCCAATTATGGGTTAACTTCAATAAGGGCTCTTATTTAAAAGCTAAAGTTGCCTACAACAATATGCATAGACGGATTTTGGGATATAACCGACGGGACAGCGCGAGTAGCATATTTGCTAATAATGCTATTGATACATTTGACGCCCTAATGCGTAAGAACATTTATGGTTTAAAAAAACCGCACTTTTAACATAAATAATGACTTGATTAGGGTTATGTACAATTGCTTTGAAATAGTAAATTGCCCAATGGCTCTCCCTTCTGACAAATCCACAGGAGACGAAACAATCAGTGCTAGACTGTTGAAAGCAGCTGCGCCTACCACCACAGTGTCCATCACAACACTCATAAACAAAAACATTGTGAGTAGACAATTTCCAACGCTGTGGAAACTTGTGAAAATTACCTCGATATACAAAGTGGGGGGCTACTGAAAACGAGGGCAATTGTCGACCGATATCAGTCTTGTGTGCTCTCAGCAACATATTGCAGAGACATGTACACGACAGCCTGTATACCTATCTCATGTCTCACAACATGCTGCATGACGGTCAATCGGGTTTTCTCATGCGAGACAGCACTGAACCACATGGTGCATAAATGGGCGTCGGCGATTGACAAAGGACTTGTCAATGGTGTAGTGCTGCTAGACCTGCGTAAACCTTTTGATCTTGTGAACCACACAATTTTGCTGGAGAAATTGGCCATATATGGGTGTTCACAACAGTCGATGCGATGGTTCTCGTTATACCTGACAGAGCTCAAACAATTTGTCTTGTTCAAGGTTTTGTTTTACTCAATCATAAGTGTTGGCCAGTATAACTACAAGATAAGACAAGAGAGAGAGAGAGAGAGAGAGAGAGAGAGAGAGAGAGAGAAGAGAGATATATATAATATATATATATATAATATTATATATATATATAAATATATATATATATAAAATATATATATATATATATATATATATATATATATATATATAGAGAGAGAGGAGAGAGAGAGAGAGAGAGAGAGAGAGAGAGGCGGAATAGGTGGGGGAGGATTATCATATTTAGCAGGGAGAAAATTCATGTGTTGGTTTAACATAACAATATGCGTGTGTACGATCGCGTCCGTGCGTGGGTGCATGTATGAATATGTACAAAATCATGTTAGTGTATGACTTTACACATATACACTTTATCATGAGAAATGCTATTAGTAAGTAACTTAGTAAGTAAGCTTTACTTGAAATTGTATAATCACAAACAACATTATCAATCATAAATGTAATTACATTTTTAACTTGTGAGTGATTCATTTAGGATTGAACACGACTGCCACGCAAAAAATTGTGGTTGACGTGTATTCAGTGATGTTGTTAGTTATGTTGTTGCTAATATACTATCGTTTAATAGAGTCGTTTTAATCATTGAACAAGCACTGCACACACCGTCATATTGTCTGGTCCGACCATATATCGTAGTACACATGTAAACGTCATAACGACACGACACAAGTGTCGTATTACACCTGCAATAAGCAATAATGACACGACCTAAGTGTCGTAATACGCCAGCACGGTAATACGCCATAACAACACGACGAATAATTGCCTTTGAGGCGTTGCAACGGTTACTTTACTTTAACCACAAACCTACTTTCCACGTTGCGAAATCAGGATTACATTGTCTGGTGTGTATCGTACTAAGACTGAGACAAATGGATTGATACGACTATCAAGGTTTATTGTCTCGTGCCCGAAACGATTGAGCACCCGCATGTGCACACGCACTCGCACGCGCACGCGCACGTTTAACAATGTGTAGCGATGTTTAGCAATATTTAACCAAACCTTGGAAGGGAAATGACATGCAAGGGAAATAAGACCGGTTTGGGTTTCCGTTTGTCCAAATGTGGACGATAAAGACCCCGTGTCGACCATCGTGTTGACGTACCCACTGCCTGCAATCTGCCGCATGCGGGTACACTTGCTGTTGTGGTTACCGGCAACATAAGTGTTTTCAATTCAGTAAAAAAGTACACGAGTAGATGAATGTTCAGTACGCTACCAAACACACTAGTGCGTGATTAAACGCTATTATGTTGTGGAAACAGTTAATCTGTGTTCAGACGAATAACAGAGACAAAGTAATTTTTAAGGCGCATCTGGTATATCTGCGTTTAATATGAAATTTATCTATATAAACTCTTGTTACATAAATTGCTCCTTCCCTTTGCAATATTCTTTGTTTTCTGGTAATTGAGTTACTGTACGATTGACTTTACAGTCTGAACATATATAGTACTTGTCAATGTCATGTCTACAAAATCAGCATCTATGTTGGACAAGATCTCAACCCTCATGTTATCGGATATCTTAGTATAATTTTAACATTTGAGGCGGTTTACCACACACACGATTAGTTAATGGTTAGTTTGTATTAGCTCAGATACCTTTTGAATCTGTTAACTTATTGTACTGTTAATTGTTCATAACACTGATTCGCCGTGCCATGCATGTGTGTCGATAAAAAATATTACATACCCACGAAGAAAACTGCCACGTAGGTAAACAAACCTAAGGTAAACGTTTTAAGACC
>JAODUO010001256.1:27500-70000 GCA_025642075.2 Ridgeia piscesae
ACTTAGTGATTTAAGTCAGTGTTATACAATCTTCTTATACTGTCATCCTTGTTCATCCTCCTGCAACAGTCATATATCATCTTCATCTGATATCATCCTGTAGCCAGGAAGGTTGCGGCAATCCGAAGTATGGCATTTGCAGAGAGCAGTGCAGGGGTAGTTGTTCTTCTTGCATGAGCAGTGACCCTTGCAAGATGTCTTGCAACCACATTTGATCAGTTCTAAGACGGCCACTTGTGGTGGTTTGTAGAGACACCGGACTGGGACATACTCGATCGTCTCCGGCAAGCATCCATCCATTTTCTCTAGGGGCAGTAGGCATGAGGCTGAGGTGTTGTATAATGTTTGTCCCTCATAGCCACAACGTTGGTTTGTAAGATATGGGGCATCAGTGTTGCTCTGGACGGATGAAGCTTCTCGCCCTGCAGATGCTTAGACCTGAAGAGTTCCCAACGCAAAGCTGGTATGGTAGTTGCACCCTCGGAGCTCAGATGGATCACTAATCATTCCAACAGGCAAATCCCATTCGGAATGAGAGACACATAAACCAAACGAGGCAATCATCCAGGCACCACATAAACAAACACCAGTCCAGGCACCAGCACAATATGATACACACGATGGCATCCTCAACATTCTCAGGGATGACTTAGTACACCCTCATGACCATGTTATCATCATTGACAGTAAGGGCCTAGTCCAGTGATGTATGAAAACGTCCAGGTATGAAGATCATAATCAATTTCAAGGATGCCTTTGTCAAGAATATTACAAGGATGGTGAAACCGTACGATGAGGAGCGCATCATATTTGACTGCTATGACATGGAATTTGCGATCCATGACGATATAGACATTGCTAAGATGCCTCAAAGACAAAGGCGCTCCTCTCCAAAATTCTTGGCAATGCCGTACTGGAGGAATACAAAGGAGCGAAGAAACAGGGGGAGGTCGTGAAAGGTACCACAGTTCAGATCAATCAACCACACTCCTTGGCTGAGTCGATGTCCACCCACAACCATGAGGAGGCTGACACCACGATTCCTTTGCATGTAATTGACCCCATCGGTGACTCCACTCTGAAAGACATAGATGTGTGGTCGCCTGATACGGACGTACTGATCTTGCTGATGGACCTTGTGGAAGACTTGGTGGATTCACCAAGCTCAATTTTCTCACTGGAAAAGGCGACAAGTATCGATCGATCAATATTCCTGAGCGTGTGAGTGTCACTGGGCGAGAGAAATGTCCAGGTGTGATTGATTTTCATAACTTCACAGGCGAAGACTGGGGTGGGAAATTTGTTGGCATCTCAAAGAAGGGTTGGATCACTTAGTACCTATCTTTGCCCAAAGATGACCCGATCGTCTCTGCCTTCCAACTCCTTGGCGAAGGGGTGCTCACAATCCTCGAGGTGCTGGAAGGTGAGCTGCCCGAAGAAAAGCGGCCCATCGAGAAGAGTGTTTGATCAATATACAGCTCCGGCGGTTGCAACTACCACACCAGCTTTGCGTTGGGAACTGTTCAGGTCCAGGAATCTGAAGGGCGAGAAGCTTCCTCCGACTAGAGTAACACTGATACCCCATATCTTACGCACCAACATTGTGGGCATGAGGGACAAAAGCTATACAACACCTCACCCATGTCTACTGCCTCTAGAGGAAATGAATGGATGCTTGCCGGAGACTTGTGTCTGAACTTGAGAAAGAGAAAGAGAAAGAAGAAAAAGAAAGAAAGAGAGAAAGAGAAAGAGACAGAGAGACAGAGACAGAGACAGAGAGAAGAGAAAGAGAGAAGAAGAGAGAAGAGAGAAAGAGAGAAAGAGAGAACGAGAGAAAGAGAAAAAGAGAGAAAGAGAGAAAGAGAGAAAGAGAGAAAGAGAGAAAGAGAGAAGAAAGAGAGCGAGAGAGACACAGAGCTAGAGACAGAGAGCTCTAGAGAGAGGCAGACAGACAGCGATAGAGAGAAATTCAGAGAGCAGAGAAAGAGAGAGAGAGAGAGAGTGTGTGTGTGTGTGTGTGTGTGTGTGTGTGTGTGTGTTGTGTGTGGGGGAGAGAGGGATAAACACAAGTTTTACGCTAGTGTTGTAAAATATATCTTATTGCAATTGAATATTTCATTTAGCATGAGAACAGGTCTATGCAGCATGTCGTGCGGTAAACTTGGTTGCAGTTGCATGTGAACATCTATCGTTCGTACTGCCGAACTTGTCAGTGAACATATACACATACATACGTACATACGTACATACGCACACATGTATGCACACATACATACACCCACACACGCTTGCATGCACATATTCACACACGCAAGGACACGCACACGCACACGCACACGCACACGCACACGCACACGCACACGCACAGCACACGTGCACACACGGAAGGACATATACGGCAGGCGTATATAACACGACAGTAGTACTGAACAACTCAGTAACGTAACATCAAAACATTTATTGTGTATCTTGACATGTCCCCCCGTTAATCCCGTTAAGTGAACGTAACACCAGACGATCGATAGTAAATAACAACTTGTTAGGATGTTAAATTGGTTCAGTAAACCCAATTGTACGATAATTACGGTTTACGATGAATTTGTAGTCATGTGTCCGACATTTGAGGACATATTACTTGACATTTTGATTGCAAATGAGGACTTACATGATACCCCGTTACATATGGTCATGCACAGATATCTATGCGCACGTTCAACCTCCGCGCAAGCGTGAACATTATTAATGCAATTTTTTTTAATTGAATATATTTACAGGGCCGTAATCTCTGACGTGACGAATCATTATCAGTTGCATTTCATTATGGGAGCACATGTTTCATTAGACACACTAAACATATTAGCCTCTTTTTTATTTCAAAATATACCCATATGTTACCTTACGCAAAGTTACGTAAGTTCCTCTCGCAAACCACGTCGTTGGCAAATCGGGCTTGTGTTACGATTGCGAGGGGATGTGAAGCCTGCGGGGACACTGGCACGACGCACTAGTTCAGTCAACCGCTTGCTCTAACCGGTCTACAATCATGGACGCACGTTTTCCCACCCTGTACATCGTGCATTGACGTAATAGTGTGATATTCATGACAAACGTCGCTGACAGGACGTGTACAGATGTTTGCATGTATGTATATAAATATATATGTATGTATATAAATATATATGTATGTATGTATATATATATACATATATGTGTATGTATGCAGCATGTATGTATATATTGTGCGTGTCTGTGCATGAATCCATTCGTGCACGTGTGTGCGAGCATTCTAGCTTGAGGTGTTTGTGTGGTGTTTATGTGCTAATGCGTATGTGTATTTGCGTGTGCGTTCGTTTGCGCGTACAAAGTCATGTTTGCGTATATATATATATATATATATATATATATCCGTGTGTATACAGCGTGCACACGTGTGCGTGCGCACATGAGTTTATCGTTTTGTCTCGCGAAAGCACGAGAAAGTATGATTTCTAAACACACGACACGTCCACTAAAATTGCAAGAATGAGGAATCATATAAAGAAGTTTGTTGCACTGCAGAGGGCGTAGCTTCCCTGACACTGATTCAATGCTATTTCTAAATACGTCCTGTGGGATGTTTAGTTGTTCGTGGTGAGTACACGGATCAGGTAACGGAGAAGAAGCCGTATTCGAGAGCTGTAGCGACAGAGGCGTAAGAAGAGAGAGAGAGAAAGAGAGACAAAAAGAGAGAGAGAGAGAGAGAGAGAGAGAGAGAGAGAGAGAGAGAGAGAGAGAGAGAAAGATAGAGAGGCTGGGTAGGAGGGGGGAGGATTAACAGATTTAGTAGGGAGATAATTCATGGTTGTGCTCACCTGATGCTACGTAACAACATGCGTCTGTACAAGTAATCGCTTCCGTGCGTGGGTGCATGTATGAGTCCGTACAAAATCATGTCCGTGTATGACATACAAACTTTATCATGCGAAATTCTGTAAGTAAACTATACTTTTCTTGAAATTGTATAATCACATACAACATAAACAATCATAACTTTAATTATTGTTTTAACTTGTCGAAAAGGGAGGGGAGGGGGATATATATATATACACACCCATACCCACCCCACCACACACACCCACCCACACACACACACACACACACACACACACACACACACACACACACACACACACACACACACACACACACACACACACACACACACACACACACACACACACACACACACACACACACACACACACACACACACACACACACACACACACACACACACACACACACACATTACTAACTTCGTTTGGCAGGCCAGGTTGAGTCATACATATTGCTGTCATTCATTTGTTGTTATCGCCGAACTCTTCAGTGGACATATGGGACGTTCTACAGTGTCATACAACAATGAAGAAGATTTATACTTCATCAGTTAGGTACCGCTTAATGATAGTCTCTTAGGTTTTGCTAAATGCCAAACATCGTAAGGTGAGCGCTTACCTTGCAATAATACCAAAGCACTGAAATTGAGTTGCGTTTAATGTGCATTAAATGTATAATGCCCGGTGTTCTCATTTATCAGAATAAAATGTAGGTTTATGATCGTGTGCGGGTATCCACTTTGCCAATATATGCGTGTGCGTCTATTCAGTTGCGCACATGTCGACTTTCACAAAAAGGGTCGCAATTCGGTGTTTTGACATTTAGTATGAAAGTTTTAAAACAGGATGGCGAATACATATCATTGAAGTATTATTTGGTGCGAGGTTTCGTTTACTAACTTCGTTGTATCCCTTTTCTATGACCTTTTCCGTTACATGGGTTAGTCGGTGTGGCTGATGCTTTTCTTTATCCACGTTGCATTGTCCATCATTTCCTCTGTGCTCAGATCCACGGTTTCAACATCTCTTCTTCTTTCCATCTGTCTGTGGTCGTCATCTCCGTCTTCCCGGTATCGCTGCATTTAGCACTTTTCTCTCCTTGTGGTCTTCGTCCCTTCCCTTCACATGCCCACACCATTTCAGTCCTTTCTCTGTTGTCGTGTTGGATGGTTGTATCATTTTTAATATTCATCGAAAACATTCGTTTCGGATCTTATCTTTCTTTGTTGCTCCACACATCCACGCCAGCTTCCTCATCTTATTCGTCAGTATCGTTGTGTCTCGGCCATTCGTCTTTGCCTATACCACTGTCTCGCGTAGTATCTCTGACATGAGACCTGTCTTGATAGACGTTCCCCTTCATTTCCACTGGCATCCTCCTGTCGCACAACGCTCCACTGCATTTATATGATGAACAGACACTGACAGGGAGAGGCAGACCCAGAGGTAGAGGGAGACGGACGGGAGAAGTTTTTGATAACTATCAATAATTATTAGTTATAAGCTACACAAAAATAGTGCGTCTTCAATTTGCTCCTAAAACACTGACATTGCTGCAGCTGCGCACATCTTTGAGTAGCGAGTTCTATAATTGTCTCTCGTTCGTATCGCCGAATTCGTCAGCGGAAAATCCGACGTTGTATAGCGTCATATAACCCAGAAGAAGAATGATACATTGCCGTATATTTCCGTGGTCTTTTACGGCAGTCTTTCAGGTTTGCTACATATAGAACACATTATATTTTTATTTATGTGTTTATGTAGTGTTCGAGAGATTGTAAGCACGCCAAAGTAGTTAATTGTATTTTTAGAATTTAGTGTGCATTAATGGTATAATGGCCAGAGAACTCAGGTATGTGGGTAAAACGTCGTTGATGAGCACATGGAACGTTTGTAAATTTATTTGAACGTGAGTTGTTGTGTCTAAGCGTTATTAAGAGAGAGTCATGAGACATACATGTATACATGATTGCGGATATAGAGACACAGACATACATGCATAAATACAAATAAGAGTTTAGAAATAGATGAGATAAGAACTGAGTGAGTAAGCGAGCGACATCATAATTCATACTCCATATTACCATACCGATAACTAAGAAAAACATAGTATACTCTGTGTACTTATATATTTTGAAGTAGATAAATACACATTTCTATTTAAAGTTGTATGGCATTTCCATAGCAAAGCATTACACATATTTAATGAGATTATTTGTGGAAAATATCCTCTATCCAAGACGTTCCCCGTCAGTCTGCGTCAGCCAACTGTGTCCTGTTACGTTCGGTCTAAGTGTGATACCGTCGTCCTTACGATATCCGTCTTCCCTTGCTATACAGGGCGTCTCGAATGATTATGTTTGAGTTGGTGTTGTGGCAGGTGTCACGTAAGGTGACCAGAGCAGGAGAGCGTCTGTCGTTATTTTGTCAGTCAACATCAGCTTTGATGTGTTTGACATTTCGACTTTCACTGTGTTTGGAGCATGCGCAGGTAGCACACCATATGCACGAACGCACGTACGTTTGTGCTGTGTAAATCACATGAGAAGACCACGTGGCCAAACTTACAAGTATATAAGAGGTCTCGAATCTTTCGATCTACACCCATCTCTCCCTGTGTGAGAAGACTGCATCAAGAGAGAAGGTAAGTTGGAAGTGAAAGGTTATTTACACGTTTGAATATATAGTTATGTATGTGCATACGACAAAGCGGCAACAGTACACTTCGGCGGCATATGCAATTTGCTGTTTGTGTACATTATAAGGCCCCAGAGAACACGCAATCTTGGCACACTACATTAACAGTGCTGATTGGTTGGACAAATTTGCCGCCAACATTTTCTAGAAAACCGGCATTGTTCCAATTCTCAACGGTTTGTCACCGAACGGTTTTCGGTCGAGTGATTTGGCATTAAGCAGTGTACTAGGGCCTCGGTATTTCCATTACAATATTTTTATTTCGGCGTTTGCCATCGCGATTTGCCGTTGCCTTCGAACAGTATACTTACATGTACATGCCCGCCACGACTTGATCATTGTTTGGTTTGTTATAGTGCATAGACATTCTACTGTTGCATCGCTGATATAAATAGTCATGTTTAAAATGTTGTCACCGTTTCAGGCGTTTCAATTATCAACTATTTATCACCATGCCGCGCATGTGTTGGACATTCCTTGCCCTGTTTACCTGCTGTAAGTGAACACAATCTTTTGTTTTGCACACAACATTAGTTATGCTTGTTTCAACTAAAATATATCTATTGTAATGATTCGGCGTGCTCGTTCAAAATGAAACACACACTTGATGTTTACTTAAGACAATCTAGCAATATGTACGTGTATCGTACGCTGCATGATATGTCATTGTTTCCAAATAATACAACAATACAGTTGTCTGCCTAAAAAGTCAGTACACATACGAGTGTTGTGTTTTTCTTGCAGCCATTGGAGCTCAAGTGCCACAGGGGTTGGTCACAATAATACCTTTCATTATGATTAAGACAATTTTACACGACATTTAGTATACGTCATTATCTTAGCGATGTCAAAGCGACGGTGCACTATGAAACTGAAATTGTGATGCCTTTAATGCAGGCAAACAGAAAATTGCTTCAATTGCATTGTTTTTAAATGTTATTAGAAACATGTATAATTCTTTGTAGTGCACCACGTTTGGTGTGTTTGTGTGTATTTTAAATATGTATGTATATATGTATGTATGATTATTATATATACATATATATACATATATATATATATATATATATATATATATATATATATATATATATAATATATATATATATATATATAATACACCCACCTGTCTGTTGACTTTTCCAGTTGCATCATACGGAATCGGCCAAGTCGCAAACGGTAGGACATCTTAGTATAATGATATGCATTTCTTTATTGGCTTCAATTACACATTAAAGAATTTGTATAGATATGTGTAATAGTAACTTTCGAAACATTGCTAAATCCTCATATCTTCTGCGTAACCTATAGAACACTGTGTTAACTGCTTGCTGATGTGGCATTTAAAAGAAGATGACTACTTAATAATTTTAACATTTTGATATAATATTTATAAAGAAGATGACTACTTAATAATTTTTATATTTATAAATTGACATTCTTTATAATTGTTAGCTTAAGCTTAGTGTGATAGCATATCATAACGTAGTTGGTGCTCAAACAAAACACCACAAGTAGACTAGTGCAGAATGCGGAAGAAAATCTTAACATATTAATGTCATATTATGTATATGAATTGGATGTAGCTGGAATGTCAAGGTTTGGGCGTACATGGAGACGATATCTTTTGTCGTGTAGGTGAAACTGCCTAACTGCTTGGTGACTTGTTTTGTGCTGTTGCAGGGCTGGTCTGTTAAATGTTAGACGTTGTTACATATCTGTTAGATGAATTACCATGTGTTACGTAGCTGTTTTAGGGTCGGAATCTTAATGTTCGGCTATGCAACGATGGTCTATGATGTATTACGACTTCGTAGTATTAGTGCCATTGCTGTAATATTCAGTCGCATGTGAACATTTCCGGCGCTGTGTGAAAGCAGTATATTATCTGTTACATTTTCCTTTGATTCAGACCAGTACCCTCAATGTTCTGCCACGTGTGACGAGGGTGTGGTCGGTGTGCATGACTGTCACGGCACTGTGTGTCACGTGGTGCAGGAGGGGTGTAATCTCCGCCCTTGCAACGGTTAGTAATTTCACAACCAGCAATGTAACGACGGTAATCTTTAAAGCCGCTGTACCATATGCTTGATTTATTAATTTGTCAATAATGAATGTAGTTGATGTATATGAAGCGCGTAAGTTAGACGGCCATGGTACAGCGGAACATCGTTATTTGCATAATAAGGATAAATAACTGAAATTGAAATATTACTCTTCTACAATTAAGAAAATAACAGTTTGAGAAATTGGGATGACAGTAACTGTTTGTAGAGGTCGTCGTGGTAAGCCTGGTGACATGTCATCGCCACGTATTTTAGTGGCAAATACAAATGTTGATATTGCCATATAATGTGGCTTACACACAATGCAAATGATGTTACTCGATACAGGAATATCGATTATGTAAACTTTATCAAAACAGTCTTTTTTGTTCATGTCATTGAACTCAAACCAACTCCCTGTTTAGAATGAGACACCTAGATTTTGCTGTGCAACATGCCGTTTCAGAAACGCTGTACATGGCCCGTCAGGCTCCGTGGTCTGCCTGCAGTCAGTCTTGTGGCGGTGGAACTAAGACCCGGTCGTCAGCCGCTGGCACAGACACACGATCGTGCAACGTCCGTCCATGCGAGCCCGGTAATCTCTTTTATATTACATATTAGTGCAATTCGACATAAACATTAATTTGTTAATAAATAATTTATTATTATTACCTATACATATATACGTTTTTAGTAGTATTATTGTCACGTAATGATTATTAATATTTTTTTAGCAATTACTAAATTAATTATTACTGTTAACCATACATTCATTTATCAGTATTACTGCTATAGAATTATTTGCTAGATTAATTACCATGAATGTTTATGACTAATAGGTAATTTATTTAGCATTCGTCTTATTGTATACAACTATCCTTTTTGTGTATTTTTATTAATAAAAAGTTGCCAAGCGCCACGAACAATTATGGATGTGGCGCTATATAAAAAAGTATTATTATTAAAGATCCGTATGGGAAAAACACGCAAATATATACGTTATATACGTTATATACGTTATATATATATATATATATATATATATATATATATATATATATATATATATATATATAATGCATACTTACAATGCTATTTATAATATTAGAAGACTCTGCGCACGCACGCGTATTTTTCAATAATGTGTGTATCTTTCAATAATGTATATATGAGTGTGCGCGCATGTATGTTTGCATGTACGCATAGATAACTTAGTTCGAAATAATATTTCAAAAAGGCAAATAATTGCATTTAGCTATAAGTATTAGCAATCACTCATGTAAGGTAAACGTAAAGTACCTTACTTAAAATAAATGTTCTGGTGATTTTGATTTTTTCCTGGCTATCGTACATACAATCTCTTATAATGGAGCGATTTGATAAATAAAGCTGATACATACATACTCCGTTTTTCCAGTGGTGGAAAAATGCTACGCTGACATCGTATTGGTCATCGACTACTCCGGTAGCATGAAATCGTACTGGGGGCACGTCATGGATTTTGTTGAAGCTCTCATTTACGGACTCCCAAATTTGTCACCGACTACAGTCAGAGTTGGGGTGATATTCTTCAAAGAAAAGGCCGACCTGAAGGTTAGTCACATGACAGTATCACATGACAATATCAAAAATAGGATCAAGGACACATGCATTCACAAACATACGAACATACACATGCGCGTTCACACACTCAGGTGTGTGTTTGTTTGCGCATGCGCGGTTCTGTTGTGTATTTGACGGCATACATAAGTATGTGTACTCGAGCGTGATTGCGTGCGTGGCTGCTGAAATATGTGTGTCCGCGTATGAGAGTAAGTGTGCATGTATGTGCACGTGTGTGTGCGCGCGCATGTTGTATTGTCATGTTTTAATCATATGATAGCAATTTGCAATATATACTTGATCACACATGTACGCAATCGTATGCTGAATATATAATGCATACTCTGCTATTTTCCAGATTGGATTTAATGACTATTTTAATAAGAACAATTTAGTTGAGGCAATTAAAGCATTTGGCAAACCTTCGCGTCGTTCAATGACCAACATTGTTGGCGCCATCGACCTAATGCACACCACGTTCAATAATGATCCTCGCAAGAGTGATACTAAGGTGCGCTTAGTTGGAATAGTCGTCACTGATGGTGCGCAAAACTATCCGTGGGGTTCCGATGTCACCGCTTTAGCAGATATAACCGACGCATCAAATGACGCAATGTCGGACGGCATCACCATGATAAGTATAGGTAAGTGACACCGTGCGTGAATAGTCATCTAATGGCGTAAAATGGAAACTGAAGGCACATGTCGTGTGAATATGAAAGAGATAATAAATAAAATAAATAACCATGAACATTAACAATGACCTATGTCATGCCAGCAGTCTACCAGAATAGTCTTGTATAGATGTATGACTTATATTGCGCAGACTGTGTCATATGAAAGAAAGCCTGGCATTATCTGTCACATTGGACCTGTCACTTTGGCGCTGTACCTCTGACATTATTAGACCTGCATGCTACACTATCTGACCACATACCGGTTGTCAAATGTATTAATCTGCATATAATTTAGTACAAGAAACCAACGTAAAACCTGACAAATTATTTAGAATCTGTCAGGCTGAATACAAACGACAGGCTTAACGTGGTTGGTTATCGTTGAAAGCATGTAACTTGTATTAATTATATTAGACCCAGAGAATAGCCTCTTGTTTCCCTTTAATAAGTATGCTCTAGAAATATGTATAAATGTTTTGCATTTACATAGTCGAATAGTAATTTTTTCGATATGTAACATGTCTGCTCATTCTATGATTCGTTGTTGATTCTTCATTTGTTTTAGTTTATTGCATATGTGTATGCAGTAAGTAAAATGACAGGTTTGAATTCAACAGCACATGTTTAATGTGTTATTGCTATTGCGTTGTAATTGAACTTTACGCGAATTATCAAGCAGTGCAACTGAGTGCTATGTCCGAGCGAATGCGCATTTCCACGTAGGCCTGTATTCCCACAGGAATTGGCCCAAACGTTGGCAAACCCAAATATGAGGCGCAGATTGCTGCCATGGCATCGCAGAAAGATTACTACGTGAAAGAAAAGGACACCACGAAGATCGCCAAACTGTTTGCGAAGATCGATGAATTCATCTGTACAGGTGACTACAGGCTGTATGTTCTTGATGTACAGCGGCTTATGTCTGTTTTCGTCTCGTTGAACAAGTTTGCCACGTGAAATTCGATGACTGATTCACGACATATATGTCATTATGCTAAGATATCTACAATACTGTTGCGGTGTGTGCATGCGTGCGTGCGTGTGTGCGTGTGTGCGTGCGTGCGTGCGTGCGTGAACTCGAACGTGTAGTGCATGTGTCACATCTGTCACGTGATGTGTTGACAGACGAGTGTGCCCGATGCAACTACAGCCAGGGACAGATGTGGCTCCAGTACAAACCCAACTGTCACCAATATATCGTGTGTGAGCCCGACGGCAAAGGCGGCTACATCAAACACCTGATGACGTGTGACAGTCTCTTCTGGAACCAAGCTCTGCACACCTGCACTGGCGTTAAGACGGGCTTCTGTTTCGTAGGCCCGGATGTTCCCTACACAGGCCCGCCAATAGTGATGGGTATGTCCTCAAAGATTTTCACTGATTGATGCAAGAGACACATCGCATTATAAACACCAGCATACATTTGTTTTGCAAGTTATTTATTTATAATTGTCAACGTGTTAGATAGTTTCGCATACATACCAATATTTGTTTCTCCGTGTTGACCAAAAACAGCCGTCTGGTGTTCTACTATGTGCAAAACCTGCTCCTGAACTTTGCGTCACTACTGACATAATGGATACATACAATACCGTAGTCAAGATACTGGTTTGACGATACCATCGACACATCACCTGTGTCGTGTCGCGTCACCATTTAAACTGATGAGACTCTGTCATGACGATGTTGTTATGTTGCATCTCAGGACCATGTCCATATGCGCCTCTTGCGGACCCGAGATTTTTCTCCAGCATAGACGACTCAAGTAAGATACAGCACTGCAAGCCGGGCTTCCAGTTCGTCGACCCGCCTTGCACCTGTGTTGTCGTCGGACCGAGTAAGTACCCAATATGACTGATTTACATCAACGCGGTGTCACCGCAAGTTGTTACAACAGTAACCGATAACTGTGATGGCGATTGCAAAAAGTGGCTGGGCAGACACATTCATGTTAATACTATTATGTACGATGTATGCAGCAAAGTTGAATAATATGTTTTACGTTAACTGATTCATGCAGACAAACAGCTGGTAGTTTGACGACAAATAAGATAGGTATGATGACGCCCAGTGAACCGCAATACACGTGTTTTAACTATAATTATGTTGCTGATCATACGCATAAATGAATAGGTAGAAAAAGGCAACACGATGATATATTTTAATGAACACTACTACAGAAACGAATTATATTAGCTATGCTGTCTATGCTATGACTATCCCGCAGGTGCGTACGAATTTAAATGATGTATTGTGTTACGCTGACTTATTCGGTGTTAACTTGTTGTAGTCACACCTACTTGTGCTGATGATCTGCTGCTGCACTTTGACTTCGAGAAGGACTTTGTCGACATCACGTGTCACAACGCCGTGGCTGACCAGTATGGCACGGGATCTGTGACGCGGGTGCCTGACAGCGACCGCGGCGGCTTCGTGGCTTCCTTTGATGGCGTCACACATCTCGAGGTGGGTCAGAATGACAACATGTCACCGTGAAGACAGCGTGGAATAAATGATGTGTGGAGTCGTCCTGAAAATTTGCAAAATAAATGTGTATCAATTTGCTTCGCATTAACGGATTTGCCAGTAACATTACAGCAGAGGAGGAATGTATTTAAACGATACATTTCAACATACAAATGTATACGTGTATAGGCAAAAGATGCCACTGGCGTATCATGTAAACCTCTAAAGGTCGCTAAACAATAAACATAAATCTCGGTTTTCTGTCAACATAGTAAGGCGGTCACAACAGACCTGCTGCCAAATAATTCTGACACGGTATCTTTGCGTAACATATAATTCATCCAGGTTTCGATTTGCAGGTTCCATTCCTCCGAACCTGGTTTGCCGAGCACTACGTCGACGGGTTCTCCGTGTCGCTGTACTACAAGAGAGGAGGCGGGTCTGACGCTGTCTTCGGGGCTCTGGTGACCAACGGAGACTGCAAAGATGAACCGGGATTCTCCATGCGCGCCAAGGCAGGGAATCAGCTGCTCAGTCAGATCCGCACCGACACAGGCGGCGTGAACAGTTTGACGGGCAACATATTGGTACGTCCCCGGTTAATCTTAATTTGAATCCTAATGGACAATGACGTGTGGATTGTAATTATACTTACCACACTCTAAGCTGATACTTGTGAACTGTGTGTTCAATAATCACGTGGAATTTAGGACATTGTCCCGATAATATTGTTTAAATGATTGTATTAAAAATTGAAACTACGTTAGATAAATATAACATAATTATTTATATGGCAGCTTGTCCGATTTAACAAGAAATACTTTTTAGGGCTGGTGATATTATCAGCACAGTTGGAATTTCTCACTGTTTGGTTTATTACCAAGATCCGAAATATGTTATAATAAAACCTCCCCATATAATAAGGTACATATAATAAAATAATAGTTTATTTGATTACAATTACAGCCACCCTACAAACAACACTAAGGACTCAACATATATAAGTACATATTTTGATAGTATATATATATATATATTCAGGTTTTGAGTATTCTGCTAATTAATACTGTGTTATGTACAATGTTATTGAAAACTGTATTATGTCTGACAGCCGACAATTGACAACTGGCATCACGTGGTCTGGGTGTACGACGGCGCTGGTCTGACTGTGTATATCGACAAGGTTAATGTCCCCTCCAGTCCTGTGCCTATGCAAGGTAGGCCCCTGCATCACACGATATAAGAAATGTAACACTCAAACGAGAAATAATAAAGAAATAATGTGTCCATATCACGTTACTAATAGCGTCTTTGATGGATTGCAACGCGGGTAGTTTAATAATTCTAGCAATGTTGACAATGTTATCGTGTTATTTATCTGGTGTGCAGACAGAAAATCAAATGTAAGTTAAAAAGATGTTTGTGCAATACATTTACTGTGACTGATATTATGATGTTATTATTGAAGTGGATGATATATTTGGGCACGTGTTTGCTGAATGCGTGAAGTAATAGTAGTAATAACAATTAGATAACTTCTATTCAAACTACATAGAAACCAAGCTCAGAGGCGATCAATGTAAATGACTTCATCGATCTCAAATTCAGTAAACAATTCCAAGTTGTCAACTCATTGATTAATACGGCACTGAGCTATTGAAGATTGGTACATGACAGGATTTCCATGGCCGACATGAATGCAATAGTGCTCTTGGTACTGGTGCTTTAGTGGATGTCGTTGTTGTTGGAGCTATTGCATCTACGGCTGTATTCATTAATTAGGGATGCAGGTGCGCTGTTTAATACAATTATAGACGTTGTTGTGTATAATCGTAACGGAGAAAATCAAGTAAACGGGATTAATATTGTCACGTGACACTGACATGTGTACGTAAAGGTCGCAGTGTTGTTGAATAAGCTTTCATTGATTCATCTAGAGACCATGGGGCGAGTGGCAGTATTGCTGAACAAAAGCTGTTCTGTGTAGAACAAGTGTCAAAGAATAAGACTGAAATGCACTGATGTGCCATTATAACATCATCTAAAAAAATGCTGGAAGTTGTAATTGTAAATACCATTTCATGATTGCAGTTTGTTTGCATCCATTCAGGTTTCCTGATAAACAATGACGTGCCGATGTATGTTGGGTTCGACTGTGACGAATACTTCTTTGACGGCATGATGGATGACGTAAGCAATCTTTGCATTTATATTTCTGATTCACTTAAAGTTAGCAAAACATAAACATTTCGATAACATGCTGCTAATCCACACCTTTGTTTATGACAGCACGTTACGGTCATTATAATGCTGTCTTTGGTATGGTTATAACAAATCAGTCGTGAGTTGTTATAGTGTTGACATCAGCCAGTAAGACCGTCGTGTTTTTTTAAGAATCAGGACGTATATTTTGTTTTCTTGAGCTCTCCAGCGTCTCCTATAGAAAATATAATTATGCTTTCTACAAAAGCATATCTTATGCATGGCATGCAACATCGAAATGTTACGCTAACAGATATTCAGGTAATATGCAAACAAATGGCCAAATGTCATAATAAATGTATTCGCGCTTTCCTTTCAGTGTAGTTTTTTTTCCAACTGGCTAGCACTGCAGTGATGCAATGTGTATATTTATTGTTGTGTTGTGGTTTCAGTTGAAGGTCTACAGTAGAGCGTTATCTGCTGCCGACGTCGCCGGACTGTAGGGCCAAGAGAAGATCTACAGCATTGCAGGAGCTGGGCCCTCTGTCTCTCTATTCTACACAAGGTTTCCACGTTGCGCGATTCGACAGTTGATTTTGTTATCACAGATAACATGTTAAATCAGCACAGTTGTATATATGCCTGTCTTGAAATGTATCGCGCGTACGTGTTACAAGAAAATAAACCTGTATTGCACTAATACTAAGTTTGTTTACTTTCTATATCTTGAAGAGGTCTGTTAGATTACAAAGCATAACATTTGTCTGTGACATAGATCATACTTATAAACATTCACGTTCAAACGTGCATGTATACACACATACGTGGATACGCCAAACTACATTACATACTAACTTAAGCACACATGGGTCTCGTTTCCATGAGGTTTTCAACCAGGGATATACATCTACCCAATGCCTTTCTAAATTGCCACGTTTAAAGTTTCCCAGGGCTAGGACCTAAGTTAGTCCGGTAATAGACTAGGTATTGCCAAAATGAAAAGATAGTAACACGAGTGAAAGGGGGAAGGCCCGAAACGAGATTGGGTAGATGGGCTCAACACACGGCAGTGTTGCCAGGTCAAAATAAAATGTCAAGCCCAATCGCCCTCGAAACTAGCCCAACAAATCCCCAAACATAATTATAAAAAAGGAACGTTTTAAAAGTTGCCAACGACACACCCTTACCGACAAAGAGGGAACATCATGCCAAGAACATCACGCACAAAGTATTTGCCTAACGGTGAGTGGACTATTCCATCATTCCTTGCAGTAGAGCGCCACCTACGGTTCGACGGTGAACTATAGATTATAATTGCATTGTACATCATAACGTCACATAATTCCCCACATAAATGTCCCTCTACGTAATCACCCATATGCTCTACACTGTCCTACACGGTCGCGACGCATAACTGCATTAGTTAATGTTGTCTACTATCATATATGTAACAACTGTTGAAATTTGACAAATAATAAATACTGGATTACGAACTATCCAAGTGAAACTTAGTGATTGTATGATTGTATTATAATGTACTGCACTTAAATATAATGTCTGTGTTTTACAAGTTTATATACTTTTTTACAAGTTTATAATGATTGTGCTACATGCATTTAATGTGAAATTGTGTGATCTGTTTTTCAATTTGTTTTGTACAGGGATATACAATCATAAGATTTATCTTTGGTCCTTTTTCCTAACATACACTCCTAGTTAAAAGAAATGACCAATTGCGGGTCAGGCTGAGATCCCATTTGGCTGGACTTGATCATATACATATTATACGATATTTAGATGTAATGAAATTTTTGGTCAATGAGGCAAGTTAGGGCATTATATATATATATATATATATATATATATATATATACATACATAATTTTAATAACAGGTTAGTTACAGTTAATTGTATATGATTGTAATAAATATGCTTTTTAAATAATACTAATTATTTGACAGTGCTTGGCACCAAACAACTAGCCAACTAAATAACATTAACTATTATTTTTAATTAACATCAAACAGGTTATAATATATAAATTACATTAGTTAGCCAATAATACAAATTAATTATAATTACCTGTCTAACAATCCTAGTGATATTAACAGAAAAACACAACTAGTTAACACTAATAATCTTTTAAAGTACTAACAGTATATCATACAATTACCTTGCATTAAAAACAAAACACGAACAATTGTTATCCTTTTACACAAAGTATACTCTGAACAACAAAATTATATTTATAATAAAATACAACTGACTGCCTACGTATCATTTTGGCAAAGCATCTTTATAATTTCTACCATCGCAACGCCTCACGCATCGCTGCGAATAGCCACATAGAAAGGACATGCCCTTCTCTGCCATCGATATGTCATCTTTCATTGGCTGATCACGTGAACTGAACGTCTACAAACTGTATCTATTTACCATATCATTATTTGCATAATATGTTTGGTCAATACCCGCTTCAGCTGCAGTATATATAAGACACAGCCTCGACCATGAGGTTGTGTAGCGTTGTGAACTGCAGTCGAGGTAAGTGGTTAGGTTTACATTGCTACGTGATAACCGTGCATACATTGAAACATAGATTATCTTTTTGCCAAGTTACTGGAGGAACTCTCGTAAAGTATATTATTGATGCATAGTGTTATATTTAATAAATCGCTAGGTTTGTATGTATTTGTCTACTTAAATAGTGGTACCTGTGTGTGCGCATCCGCCATTCTACAAGTACAACTGTGCATGTCAGACATGGGCCAAGTACATTTTCATGAGTACAAGTACGAGTACGAATACACTGGCTAAGCACAGTTCTACTAGTTTTATACTTCTACTATTGCAACAACAAAGTTCATCAAGCAATATTCCAGTTAACTTAATCTGACATTGTAATATATCTCTCTGTCTTTGATATATCTTAGAGTAGTACAAGTCACCTACCAACTAGGAACATATAAACCAATCATAAAGTATATTTGACGTTTGAGAAAACATTTGCCAATCTATTTGAGATGTGTTTTTAATGAACACAAATGAGTTCAAGGGGGAAATGGGATGTGCCTCTGCTGAGTACCTTCTTTGTTCTGAGCTGGACTACACTGTTATGTGTACCCCGATTGCCTTGTCTGCTATTTTGCATACCTCATGGCATTGCTTCTGTTCTTAGTTGCTGACTGGTCCTGATAGCCTTTGTTCATCAGTGGCCCTCTCATTCCTCCCTCTCTGGCGTGAGAGCACTTATGCACTCTGCTGCCCATCAATTTATCTGCTTATACTGCATGTTGCTCGTAGACTCATTTTATGATGAACAGTTTCCTGTTCATTTAAATTTATCTTCCTTGACCACTGCTTTTTTATGAGTGTGTATGTTACATACTTGGAATTAGCAGCTCCTATGAATAAAGCAATCAAAGCATTTTATCTAGAATATATGTTATTTATTAACAAAGTTAAGTTATCATTAACCATAGATAGAAAGGTGTAATTCTGTGTTATTTCAGATATAATTCCACCTTTATTTATAGCTATAAAATGATACTCCTGAAATATTTAAATGTTACAAACACTAAATTCTTTGTTATTTCAGATAGCATTTAATGTTTGTAACATTTAAATTTTTCATGAGTTTCATTTTATAGCTATCAATAAATTACGTTTTCCCAATATATATTAAGAAAGTACTCAGGTGTACTAATACAATATGAGTGCAATGAGAAAGACTACAAGTACGAGTACGAGTACATGGCCCATAAGTTGTATGAGTACAAGTATAAGTACTTCAAAAATGTACTCGAGTACATGAGTACACGAGTACTGAGTACTTCCGCCCCATGTCTGGTGCAATTATGTTTATGCACTTGTGTACTCGTAAGCAGAGTGTGTGTTTGTTCGTGTGTGAATGAACGAGTGCGTTTGTAAGATATACTGATTTAATACACATAGGCGGTACAGCCAAAGGGTAACCATAACATCAAGTGCATTTTCTCGGGCAATTACTGTCAGAGGAGAACTTGAGGGCTGGCTAATGTGTTGTGCGCTTTTCTCAGCTCTAAACACACTTCAATATGGCAACATCTCTTGAGTTTGTGTCTACGCCGTGTCAAGTCTCAAGCAAAATTTATTTTGCGATTAAGAAACATATCATCCTCAACAAGGACACGCTAACACACTGTTTACATTTATTTACACAGTTCCAAGAAATGTCATGAGAGATAAAATAAATGTTATATTATGAAAATTATTTTAATGTACAATATGAATATTCAGGTGACTGTATAACACAATTATCTGCAGTTATCTATCTCTCTCATACACATTCAGTGAGTACACTTGAAGTTACAAGTCGTATGTTCTGGCATCTCGGGCTTTGGCCTATCACCAGATGCAACATCCAGATTTATTTATTTCGAATAATAAAACAAACGTATGCACGTTTATGTTTATCCAATGTCAACATTATTACTGTGCTTCGTGCCGGGACATCGTAAAACCATATTTGCAATCGGTAAAGTGATAAAAGCTGAGGATCTTGATTTAATGGAATCAAGTGTTGTTGAGAGCCAGGTTTTAATACCAAATATACCACAACCTCTGTGACCGGGCACTAAACCCAGGCCGCCGGCGTGAGTGCTAACCCAACATTATCCGCGCCTCTCCGGGTCATATTCAGCGGTTTAAATTGTGTAGTTGTGTGGATTTTATAGGTTCTGTACCTTCACAGTTAACTGACAAACATGTTTTTCAGGCAATAAAATAAAACGGTGTTCTTCAATGTGATGTCTATCAAACATGGGGCGAAGTATAATTTGACGAGTACGAACATAATTACGAGTACATTGACGGTGGAAGAATATAAGTTCGAATACATTCAACATTAATTTAAAAAACCCAGCTGAATACGAGTAAACGTGTATCTTAAAGAGTAAAAGTACAAGTACGAGTACATGAAAAACCATTAAATATTAACGTATTTTAAAATACAAATGAATGGACTAGACAGACTATCCACTGGATTCTTACAGGCTTTGAAATCTTTGATAACCTAGAATAACACCAGTCCAATTTCAGACACTTGATATCTTTCCATAGTCTCCAAACCCTTGTTATTCTCCATAGTCTTCAATATGGTGTGCCTCTGGCCTTTGGTCACTGGGCCCTGGTCATTCCCTGCTGATCTCAGTCTGAGACACAGATTGACTTATATGACTATTTGGCATAACTCATGGCATTGCTGTTCTACTTGGTTGCTAACTAATCCTGCTAGCTTTCAGTTATCAGTAGCTTCCGTTTATCTTGCTGGGAAGCACTTTTTCATGTTGATGTCACCGTCTTTTGTTGACAAAAATAGTTTACCAATTAAATGTTTTAATTTATAATTACAAATAAACTGTTTCCAGTATATATTGAAAAACTACTCAACTCATAATATATACAAAAAATCTGAGTGCAACGACTATGAGTACTAAGTATGAACAGCAATAATATTTACAAAAATGTACTCGAGTACAAGAGTACATGAGTACCGAGTACTTCCGCCCCATGACTGATGTTTATTAATACTGTAGTGTACATGCAGATGACATCATAAATGTGATATATTTATTATTATTGTTCAAATGTACTGTGAACATAACATTTTTATAGCGTTTACTGTCGAATCACTGTGCTATGCTATGCTATGTTAGAAGCATGATGGTATATGTTATGGTATTTTACTATGCACATTTAATTATTTACTGCGTTTTCTCTTATTTGTCTGTGGTAAACCAAAAATAGTTACATGGCAGATACAGCCAACTTGAAAGGCATTAAACAAAAAAGCTTATGCCATAATTAATTAATTTACCTTTGCTGTATCATGGTTTACTATTTGGTTTAATGTTCATTATCAAAATGTTGTTAAATTTACTCATTTATAAAAACATGTAGTATACTATTATTGACTAAAACGTACTGTGGATATACTACAGTTTACTATGGTTTAGTACATATATGTTTACTATGGTGAAAGCATGGTAAAATGTAGTATACTACGGTTTAATATATTATATCTTACTATGGATTTACTACAGTATATTACATCTTCATGAGAAATTTACTATTGCTAAAGCATAGTAAAACGTAGTATACTGTAGGTTGCTATACATTACTATGGTTTTACTATAATTTACTTTGGTTTACTATGTCTAAATACGGATTTACTATGGTAAAATGTAATACACTATGGTTTGCTATGGTTTACTATAATTTACTATGGATTTATCATAGTTTTTTTTGACCCTCTGTAGTTCGCATACAAGAGGAATGTGTGAGTAGAATATGCCATTCTATCACTTCTTAATGATACATACACCCACCTAGACAAAGTTGGATGCTTTGTCATAATCCTGTGTATAGACTACTCAGCAGCGTTTAACACTATACAGCTTCATTTGCTAGCAGAAAAGTTGTGCTCTTGCGGGGAACGGTTGACCGACTTCCTTGTCAACATATCTCATGCTGTCAGGTATAATAATGTATTGTCTCAGGTGAAAACAACATCCACCGGTGCCCCCCAAGGGACAATTCTGTTGCCTGTTTTGTTTACTATATATACTGATGAATTAAGAGCAGTAATTCATTGTGCAGTCCGTACAAGTACTGATGACTCTGCCTTAGCAGATTTCTCAAACTCAGTCAGTCATGTTAATTACCAGGTCACTGAAGTGACAAGATGATTTAAGAACAACTACATAGACTTGAAGGTGGACAAGACCAGGGAGATGGCAGGAGACCACAGAAAGAAGGGGGTGTGAGTGAACTAATTAGTGAGGGTGAGACTGTTGAAAGATGTAATGAGTATAAATATCTAGGCACACGCTTGGATAATAAACTCACCTTTGAATGAAACACCAACAACATTGTAAAGAAATGTCATCAGAGAATGTTCTGCATGTTCAGATTTTGTAGCTTCAATGAATCTGTTTTGACATCTTATCTTGTCTGCTGGTTTGGTACTTTGAGTGTGAAGAATAGAGACAAATTGAACAGTATTGTTAATAGAGGACGTATAGTTGTGGGAGTGAGACAGACTTGACTAAATCAGCTGTATAAGTCGAGAGCAGAGAGAAAGGGTATAGAAATCATGAGTGACTTGTGTTCTGTCTTATTATTATAATATGCTACCATCAGGCAGGAGATTCAGGGCTTTTAGGGCAAAGAAAGCAAAGACACTGACCAGTTTTATCCCCAAGTAAGAAAAATGCATCAATAAAAAATAAATATGATTATCTATAAATCTCAAGTTATCAAGATTATCAATGATAGTTACAGTTTTTATGTTTATACCCATTTCATGATTTTAGAAGATTTACAAAGGCAATTAACCTATAATTTATGTCAAAGCAATATTTTTATTTATTATATTTATTTAATTTTAAAATATTTATTTTATGTCAATACTATTTATATATTTATTTTATAACTAACTAAATTGTGTAACGTTGTCACCACCCCCAGAACCAGTGTTAATGTATGAGTATTTGTCTGCGACTGCCTATGTAATGACTGCTTTTATATATTTTGTAAGACAATGTTCTCTCTTTGAGAAATTTAGCAAACTATCTTGTATCTTGTTTTTTTTTTCAAGAATAGTATATAGCCTAATTAAAGGGTATACATGCCATTATTAATATTGTAATTTTTCTTATTGTTTTGGTTATAAGTATAATGTCTCTTCTAAGATTATAAAGTAAACTTAAATTTAATATAGTGACATGTTAATGGTCGACTCTTGTTAATTTGAATTGATTACAGTGGAATGTTATTGAATGTTGCAAAAGTGTTTCTTGCACACCTGTGCAAGCATGTTAAGTTATACTGAAGTTCAAAAATACAGTGTTCACTTTTTGGCACCATTCTTCACAATTTCTCACAAGGAAATGCCTCAGAATGTATAGAAATGTATACTGTTATTTTCCTTATCAGAATTTTCGAACATCTAAGGATGCAGTTGGCATCTGCACTATCATGGTGGGCCTATCTAAGGGCTGCTTAATTTGGGGACCTCAGTTATTAGGGGGTTTCATTAATTATTGCCACTTTTATGACTAGCACCCAGTTAATTTGTATCCATTGGTAAAGGATGGTCACTCAACTATGCACTGTAAACAGAGTTTCATACATAATAAATTTAGTTTTTTTTATTATACATGCAGGCTGCATTTGCAAAAATAAAATACTTGACGCAGGTGCAATGCAAAACACATTTGAGGAGTAAGATCTTTGAAACTACGTTGATGTATTATGGAATACTTAATATACACACACATACATAATGCATACATGCATACATGCATACATACATATATATATAATATATATATATATATATATATATATATATATATATATATAAAATATATATATATACTTATACATATACGCTTATACGCAGTGTCTAAGATACACGGTGACGGGCCCAAATATGTAGAATAGGTTGCCAAAGTGTGAGCGATCAACTGGAAAATTGGCCGCTTTCTGGAATCAACTCAAAACTATATCGAAGAGAAAGATCAAAGATCCGATGTCACTCGTAACGTCTATGTAGTGCCTTTCGCGTACATGGCTTATGGAGAAACAACAGAAGGTCCACGTTCGCGAAAACAACCTGGTAAGATGAATCGTGGGAGTTAAGAGAGCTGATAAGATAACAACCCAGCTAGCAAATATACGTGGCTACCACATGGCAGCCGCGTGGCGCTATCGTGGCGACCACGTTGAAAAGGTTACATCAAAACGACGTGATTTTGTCGCGTCGCAGCTACGTCGTCGCCACGTTTTCCACCACGTGTATAACAGGTGTACGTTGTAGGTGGCATTTTCTACGTGGATACGACGTGATTTTGTATTGTCTCAATTACCACGTGGTTACCACGCGGAGATTTCACACATACGCACGCCCGCACGCACACGCCCGCACGCACGCACGCACGCACGCACGCACCACACACACACAAACACACACACACACACCACCACACACACACACACACACACACACACACACACACATCACGTTATTATCACGTTTCCATCACATTTATAACACGTTGATGGTGTTGTAACGACGATTTTGTTGGTCGCAGTTACATGGTCACCACGTGGACATTTCTGATATATCACGTTATTATCACGTGTACTACACTTTACAATCATACAAAACAGTCTTCTACTTAACATACAACAGTACTTATTCATATTGGTATATGAACCGATGAAAATCATTGTCATCATAGCGATGAAAACTCGCTACATTGGCGCCACCTGTGAAATAGTTTAGATTTCATACACCTATCACTTGCTAGATGGCGCCAGTGTGGCTGTTTTCCTCGCGATACGAAGTTACACTCCGCGTGTACATCGGCGTTATGCACTCCACCGTTATGTGGTCGTGTTTCACCGACACTATCTTCGTCATTTTTTTGGCATTACGTCTCCATTGTTCAGTTTCCATTATTGTGGCGTAACAAACAACACGACAAAGTAACTCATGCAAGAAATGTAAAACATTTTAATTATTGATGTAATTAGTACATCATAGAAATGATAATTTGATAGTAATTCACCTCACCTCACCTCACCTCACCTCACCTCACCTCACCTCACCTCACCTCACCTCACCTCACCTCACCTCACCTCACCTCACCTCACCTCACTTATTTACTTTCGGATTAAAGTACTGTCGAGGCAGGCAATATCTGTTTCTTAGGAGCCGGTGCCTAAACAGAAGAACATAACACTATCATTTAATTACAATATTTAACAACAAAACAAACACTATTTATTCTATTAAGTGTACCATGTGTTAGAAAATCTGAAGCTTAATAATTATATAAATATATTTCACAGCAATGTGAAATCATGCCACCCAAGGCATAATATTGTTTCAAAACAAAGTGAAAGTTGTGACTGAACCCCTTTCGAGTTGAAAAAAAATCATTTGAAATGCAAAACAACAAAGACACAATACACAGATGATCAGCATCACTGACAGACTAACAAATGGACAACCAGGAATTCATGAACCACGTTAATTAACTTAATTGTTAATCTTAGTCTCTTAGAAGACATGTTATGATTGACCATTACTATTTGTTATATCTATCAAAGTGCAACGCTTAGCACTTTCACTTCCTATAGCCTAATTGCATGGGGAATCAAACTATGCTGCAAGGTTTTTTAGTTGAGTATAGCCACTTTTATAAGAAGACACAACACCCATAATCTATATCAGAATTCTTAATCACCTTATACTTCGGCCCTCCAAATGTTTTTGACGCATACTTGATAGAATCGGCAAATTTGGCCTACACCTGGGAGACCTTGGCATTCCGATGGTTTTTCAGGCAAGCTTCTAGAAAAAAGTGTAACAAACTGTTATATATAAGAAGGTTGGGCACAGGGGTTGAGTATTTATTGCTAGACATTCATTGAAAGGAACTGGGGTTTAAATAATTGCGCCAGCCAGTGGATCAGTATAGTTTTATCCACCATGTTGATACATGAGCATGAAACATCTGACTTATATAACTAGGGCATATTATTTATGATATAATTAAACTTACTGTTTATGATCCTGGTGATTGGCAGTTCGATAAATGTGGTCTTGCTCTTCTTCCCCTTCAGGTTGAAGCCACACCACAAAACATTTGTTCCGATACTTCTTAGCATTCTCCACACAGAGTCGCCAACAGTTTGCCCCCCCCCAGAGCAGTCAAGTAGCACACTTGAAATGTAGTCGATAGTGAATACGTTTTGTATGAAACAGTTCTAAGAGCATAAAGAACATAAATTAAATATGCTTTTGCCACATGAAAGGCAGGCTTGCATAAACCTACTGAGTTCTCCAGTACAATATACTTTTATAATGCAAAATCATGTGGAATCACTTTTTGGTGTTTCACCAAGTGCTTTGTTTTGTTTAATGTGGTCACGTGATACTTTGTTTCCACTGTTTTGTATCTATCATTGTTGTGGTGATAACTCACTATTCACTGTATCTTTGCCAACATATTGGCATATACCTATTTTAATGTCAGTGCACATTATAGCATCAACAGTTCAAGATAAAAATCAAGATTCTCTTCTAAATAATTACATACTTACCAGTTGCTTCTTAAAGGTGTTATCAGACAATTGTTCACAAAGAATTTCCAGTTCTTCAGGGTGTTGACGGGCGTGGTAGGACATCGTCCAGTTCTGCTTCAGCTTGACCGACACTGGTCACAGCACGCAGCAACTGCATCATTTCAGCCACTGTCTCTTCCAAGCGTTGCATGCATAATATGGTTCTGGGCTGCAAACCTATCATCAGGTGTTTGGGTTATGGTTTTGTATGTATTTTGCTGATATAAATGCATATGTATCATATTTATTAGCTAAATCAGTTTGTTCTAAAAGAAATATATTTAGAATTAATTATTTGCTACTAACCTTCACTCACCCATGGATGTTGGAATAACAATCTACACATAAACTTGGTGCCATGTGATGAAGTGATCACCACTCGGTTTTCTTAAGGAAATAAAATGCTCCAATAAACCGTAACATATCAAAAACACATAAGCAAATAAATTTTGATATGTACTTTGCCAGATCACAGGCCTATGCACCAAGGAAACCAATTACATCTAACAAGAGGACACTGACATATGGGAGGCAATGCACTTACTCTGATCCCAAGTTAGCATAAGATGAAACTATTCTTCAATATTCTAACTTGCATGTATGTTTAATTTTCCCATGTACTACTATGTCATTGTAACATGAAGTTTTGTTACCTGTTACTGTGGCAATGTCCTCCTCAGAAACAGTCAGAGCCTTCATCAGCTCTTGGTATCGATGGGTTGCTTGAAAAAAAGAATGAAATAATTGTCAATATTTAGTATATCTAAATACTTGTATAGCTGTCTGAACATAATGCAGCGGTGTTACTGATGGCAAATATAACATTTGATTGAATCAACATATCTAGCTATGAACAATCATTTTGTGCTGTAATGTTCCTCTGACTGTCTCGGCGCAGTTGGCGTGTATGCTGTCAACAGAAAATTATGACTTTTCAGGTTTCAGGTCTCAGGTGGTTTTACTCCAGGCAGCCCAAACTTGGGCTAATGCACTAGTTGTCCTTCTCTAGAATTAGTGAGTTCACTACAGGTTACACATTTGTCCCCTGTGTGGGATCTTTTACATCGCATGGCATAGACACCAGATAGAAGAGACCACCGGCTTTTAGTGTCTCCTCTTTCAAATAAGGTAATTTAATATAACAGTACAAGTTAATATATAGATATTTATTCTTACTTATCCTCTGGGAAGTACAGAAAAACAGCATTTATACAAACACAGAGTTTTAATACCTGACATTGAAGATCGACAGGTGGAAATTCAGTTGTTCTGTCTTGCGGGTGTATCTTTGTCTTTAGTGTTCTTGTGCTAAGGATTTTCATTTCACTATTGTGGCAGTTTATATATATATATATATATATATATATATATATATTTATTTGTATATATATATATATATATATTTATTTGTATATATATATATATATATATATATATATATATATATATAACAATATAGGAGCCCAAATTAGAAGCTCTGCATTTCTGAAATATTTTCAGGTGATGAGTGATAAATAAAATACAATTCTAATGAAATGTTATGTTAACATGTTTCATTTAAAATGCATATTCATTATAGAGTTTAGATTGTCAAAACTCTTTTAAACAGTTTGGTCTGCTTAAAAACTGGCAAGCCTTAAGGTGGCACTTTATATTGATTTGTCGGCGTTTGCTGCTGTTAGGAGTATATGATTATACGCCTAAGAATGATCTTTTATAACACTTGATATTGCATACAAACCTGAAATTTGTTACACTTTCAAATATCAATTTTTTTTCAAGGTATAAATGTTAAAACGTATCAGAATTTGTGCATTTTGGAAAAAAATTCCAAGTAGCTGGGACCATCAATGTAAGCGTTACCAAATATCTTAATATGAACAATTAATATGGGAGAAATGTGCAGTTTGTATACTGTATCTACAAAAATGTTATTTCATACCATAATCCAGGATAATTTATGGATTACTAAAATACATTGTCATCTAAAGTCACTATGGTAATACATTTGGGCATATCAGTTATAGTGACACATATTTCATAATCTCGACCCCCCCCGTCTTTCGATTACCAATGCCATTCACACTGTATCGCTGGATCTCATATTAAAATACATCTTTAGTAAGATATATCGTACGCTGTGAGCAAAAGATGTCTACAAACTTGCAACAGTTATTTGTCTCAAATTAAAACGATGGAAACTGGTTTTTGGGACACATGTTAGTGTAAACGCAGATCACCTGACTTCAGCGCGCCATATTCCGTTGCAATGATGTAAACAAACGTGATTTATTTATTTATTGGATGAATTTGTAAGTAACTGTTCATACTAATCACCACATGAAAGTTAACTATCAATCCATGGTGTTAATATAGTGAATGCATTTCATATTGTCGAGCGATGATGACTAGTTTTGAAAACAGTGCTCCGTTTAAATAAAAGCTTGATGACTGGTGCGATTATCATCTTCGTCATGTATTGTAATCATTTCATTAAAACAGTGACGCTGTGTTTGCATGGCACTGATGGAACAAGTGGTTCTGATGAATAATATTGGTATGCTGTTTATCGAATTAAAAAAGCGTTGGTAAAAACGGAAACTGAATCCAGCATAAATAAAAACAATGTCAATGTGACAATGACCGAGTGAATTGTGTTATGATTATGATATCATATGACATACGACTTATTTCATGTTCCATAATGCGCTAAGCATTAACACAAAGACTATTTCTAGTGATTATATAATTAGGTATTCTAAAACAATTATACCTTAGAACACAATAAACTTGTATTTCGCTGTTTCAAACTTGCTACCAGCTACCGATTTATTTTGGCGCCCGAATGATTCTTTTTAATGGGCAATACTATGTAACGATGGTTCTCATTCGTTAGTCACATTTACAGGGCCATGGTAACTGAGACTATCATACGAGAAATGTTAGTAGGCCAAAATCAGTTACGCAGTAACTAGCTGTTGATATTTCATTGGCTATAAATAAACATCCCGCCATCTGGTATATAATAAAATAATCATGCACGACCATTCGCCAGATGGCATGATAGTCGGCAGGCGATGCGTTTTTCAACACATTTTACAACGTAACGGTTGACTGTGCAACTTACAAAGGTCAGCCAATGTACACAGTATAGATCTAGCTGCATTGATCTCCACGATTATGTGATCATGCGTGATGATTTACGCATCTGAACAGTGGATGTTGGTGGGGTTCACAAATGTTTGTTCATTGTCACGGTTGTGACTGTCAGGCATTGTTATACTATTAGGAAGCATGTTTGTTTCCCATAATACATTTCGAGATTTGGATTCTGCCTGTAAATTGTTTTAAGAATTTGTTTTCACAGCAACTGGAAAGGCGTGGTAACGATTTAGAATATGCCTATGACACGGAAATATAATTTTTTTTTCCACATGTTTACCAAAAGAGCATAGCATATTAGAACGCACGATTTATTGTCCCACGTCTGAATCGATGAATCTATTCCAGGAGAAATGTCAAATGCTTCCAGTATCTTAAAGAATACATGTAAGTAAGCATTCGTTGGTGATATCAGTAAAAATTTCAAATACATCTATTGATCATTTAAATGGATCCACGGTATGGAGTATCCATAGAGGTGTACAACTTTGTAATTGTTTTGTTTCATAAGTTAAGATTTATACAATTATGTATCAAACGATCTTAATTTCCTTAAACAGTATAATCGACTGTGCTTTTTTGACAATAGTGTTGGTATTTTCTTTCCAGCTTAACCATTATCAAAGACGACCCCTAGATACGTGTATGTCTCCACTCGCTCGACCTCAATTCCTTTGATAACAACAAAATCAGGCACAGTCATCCTTGATTTTGTTGTTATCAAAGGAATTGAAGTTGCGTCAGGCAGTCGGGGTGTGACAGCCCTGGTGCCAGGCCAATGAGCCCACTGAAGCACATCGTCAACAATTTGCCGCGCTGTCAGTTGGCACCTGAAGTTGACCGATCAAGAAAGTGGGCATCTAATTAATGACATATGCCTACCATAGGTAAGTAGTAATTTGTATTACAGTACCCGAAAGTTAGAAATAGGCATCATCTGCTCAACTAAGAAATTCAAAAACATTACACTGCGATTTCCTATATAATTGTGTTTATTTATTAGCATACATATTTTATATATAATGTACATAAACAAATGTATACATAAAATAAAAATGAAAACAATTAAAAAGTACAATACATAAAATACAATTTAAACAATAATGAGGTGATTTATTACTAAACCACAAGTTTACATTGCTTCATTAATGGTTGGCAATATTGTATTCTCAATCATTAACTCAGTTAAAATTATGGTATGACTATAATAAAACATGATATCCTAAGAAAAATGTTGATGGAATTAAGGGTGGTTAATAAGATAGAGATGAATCTGAGTGAGCAGGAGGCCTCTCGTCATACACATGGTCCATGGGTAACTGTTATGCAACATAAGCAGATAAGTTGGTGGGCAGCAGAAGTGCTGATTAGCCAGAGAAAAGAAAATTACTGATGAAGAAAGGCTCCCAGGATCAGTTAGCAACTAAGTGCAACAGATTGAGTTATGCCAAATAAGCAGATGTGGCAACCTGTGTCTCGGACTGAGACCAACAAGGAATGTTCAAGCTAGTAGCTATCCACTGGCTAGTCAGTTTTACCCACTCATTTGCATTTTAAAATACATAATTAATCAATATGTAATGTTGTTTAAATGTACTCGTACTTGAACGTTTACTTTAAAAAACACTTGTACTCACAGTAGTTGCCTTTAGCAATGTATTCATATTTGTAATTATCGACCGTCAATGTACTTACACTCGTACTCACAAAAATTTACTCGACCTCAGGTCCGATGGACTTTATTTTGAAGAACACTGCATTAGTTTATTGCCCGAACAAAACAGTAGAAAGGTTTGCTTGGCGTAAATGTTCTGAAAAAGACTGACTATTTCAATGAGACCTCATAAGGTCATAAGGTTGTATCCATAATATATATCCAGTACTCACTAATCAGTTAATAGAACCCTGTCGAGTGCTGGAAAGTACAACAACATACTGATAGTGATACATTGTCCTTATTTACTCTACTCTTAGACATCACGTTGAAGAACACAAATATCACTTTATAAGACACTGAAATATGATTTTTCTGTATGGCACACCGGATTATGAACAATGCTGCACAGAGGTTGCAGAGTATCATGAATGTAGCAAAAAATATAGTATTGTGTATATTATTGTCTTGCACTTTACTCTTGTGGAGGGTAATGCAGAAAACAGTCTTGCATTCGACACAAAATATCTAGGATTCAACGACGGAATACTGTGAACCAATTGTAAACGTTACATCATCAAGTTGATGTTGAAAATTTATATATAAATGTGACACAATTTTCTTGTATTTATGTCAGTACAATATTTAGTGTAGGAGAACCCTACTACCGGTGTGTCATAACCTAGGGTTTTGAAAAGTGGCTCTCTTATAGAATTTGATAATTATTGTATTCCACTGACCAAAAGCCCAATCGTGTTTTAGTGCATGTATGTTCCTGTGTATTTTTTAAATTAAAATTGGCTTCTTCATGAGAAGATAATGTGTGTTAAAATGTAATATGTTTATGACTGAGCGTGTTGCTAGAATTGCTATTTGTGCATGATTTTGTTGCATATGTGGCAATTCCCAATATTGTACGACTATATTTGTGTCCTTGTGTAATATGCTGTATTACATAATTAATATATCCTTGTAAACATGGTTATCTTTTGCTTAGGAACATCAGAGGTATTGTTTATTTTGTATGTGTACCGAACGTAGCTATAACTAAACAGATAATGTTGAGAGGTGGCAGAATATCACCAGTAAGAATAGAATAAAGCTCGTACATATTATGAACTTAGCCAGCAAACTGATTGTCCGTGACCAGAGGTATTCGTCCAGTTCATATAACGTTGAAACCATGAAAGCCTCTCAAATGCTACACGATCTTATTTATACACGTTGGGCAGGCGTTTGAAGTTGCAATTGACTAGGGAAAATATTCTAAAAATTCTTTACTTCCTTCTGCCATTTTAGTTTTAAATGCTATTCTAAATTAAATAGTTCAGAACACAAGATTGTATGAAACATTTGGTGATATGTGGTTTTATTTATTGATTTACGTATCCTATTTGTATTATTAATTACCCGTTGTGAATGAGTGCTGCCAGAATGTTTTGACAGTTTCTATGTGTTTTACCACTCTTATTACTGGCATTCCAATGTGTATCTGAATTAAAATATATGTTGTAATGTATTGTATCTATTTTAATCGGACAATAAAACTATTGAATTAAATTTTACAAGCCATACTGGAATCACATGCGTTGCATTCTGATATCGATCGCCTATGATTTAAATTAAATTAGATTGTTCAGGCAAAGCACATTGTCCTATACAATTAGTATTTCAGATCAATCAAAAACAGGGTCAAAAATTACATGAATGTTTAGATTTTGATGAAATTTAGTGTGTTGGTTTATGATCAAGGGTCTATGCTTCCCACTAGATTTTAAGTCAAACTGATCTTCAGGGCCAGAGATAGAGGTCATCAATTTGACCCGACCTTGATACCTGACAGCCTTCCATGTGTCATAACTCCATTTCTAGGTGACATACAGATGTGATGATGTTGTAATTTTAAAGTTATTAGAATCGTCTACCTATTTATACAATAACTCATAAAAAATTAAAATATATTTCTTTTAATGGTTTGACCTTTGAACTGACCTAGCAGAAAACCAGTAACCTCCGTTTTCACTGATTTGTTTTTTAATGTTGACGCATGCGTATATAGCAAGAATCTGTAGAAGTGTTATCGTGTGCAATTGAATACTTCAGGAGTTATTAATTTTAAAACATTTCTTATGCCACATTAATGCTGAAATATAGGTAATAAGTACAGTCATTATGATGTGTTAGTATGCAAACAGCAAATAACTTCCTAGAATTTGTTTTGTTATCACCTTTACTATCCCCTAATTTATATCTTAGTCTACATATGCTGGTGTACTCAATATACAATATATAATGGGACACAACATAGCACTGGTACACGCTGTCCATGTTACATACTGGTTTGGGCTCCACTACATTTTCAGGCATTATCCCTGTTCTGCTGGATTTTATCTTGAAAGAAATTTTGCTTAGCTATAAAGCTTTTGGGTAATGTTAGCTTTTAGCTAGTTCTAATCTACCTCTGGTTGTAAACATATTCTAAACCAATGAATATATTTGCAATGTTACCTACTGCTTTCAACCAGCATAATGAATCTAGTACTGTTACTTAGAGAACCCCACACTTATGGAGTAGAACAAATTTCCTTCATATCTAATACATGTTACTGGTCCTCAAGTGATGTCCAATCAGTATGTCATGGTCACATTTACCTCAATTTGTGTCCCTGTTGCCTACTGTCTTACAAATTACCATCATGTTGTCATCTTTTAGCCATGGAGAATGTACTGCTTCAGAATGTACACATTTTAAATCTAGATTATGCATTTGCACTTAGTAATGAGATGTCCATTTATGTGTACCAGAACTGTGTTCTGAAACATATGCCAAACAATGGGTGAAATTATTAACTTATCATTCATGTTCGACTTTAAAGAAAAACTGATATGTTAAAGTATATGTTGGAAACCATGTTTTATGTCAATTTTTGTCATGATCAAATCGTGTTATCAAAAGTTGGGGTAATGATAACTATCTGGCAACTTTCCAGATCTTGTTCTTGTCTCCTAAGCAACCTTCAACCTGTTGGTATAATGTTAAATATAATATATTATTATATTATTATAATAACATTATGTCTCTGTTTGTACCCAATCAAAAACAAACAATCATTCGGAAACATTTTGAAAAAAACTAGCTTGATTTGGCCTGACATTGCAAAATTCAAGTAAGATCTAATTTTGATGACTTTCTATTTTGAAGCATATGTACCTGACAATAATTGCAGAAAGTGTTATAGGGCACACTGCACTCCTTTAAAGAACTAAATTGCATTTCAAATGTTGATCACTTCAGTGCTGCTCTAGTTGTGTAGACAGAATAAAATCTGTCACGTAATCTATCAGTATGCAAGTGGATGCTGCCATCATAGAATGTCCTGTTTACTTCTTTGCATATTCTCTGCAAATGCCGTAAATTCCTGTATCTATTGGTATATATAATATTTGTATAAGTAATGCGATAACCTGAAGGGTGCAGTTGTCAAGTAACATGCATTGGCAACAAATACAATAGGCAAAGAAAGCATCTAGTATCGAAATGTTTTTGTATGTATATATATTTTATTAATGCAACGAATTACAAAGCAGCGTAGACGATGTTTTATCTGTCCAACCATACTTATAAAACACAGTTTAGTGTTCAATATTAAATATCAATTACACTTAACGTAAGCAACATTCAGTGCATATGTACACATATTTTATAAATGCAATATATAGATGTACAGTACATAGCTATGTCACTGATACGTACATAAATTAAGTAATTGTTATATAAATATCAACAAACTCGAATACTAAACATCCAGACAGTTTACAACTTCCTTGTTATTGAACAGGTCCAGTTGTATACACATTACTCTTTCTATCCGATATGTTCAACCTATGCAGCGATCATTTCAAATTGTCATTGTTACATGCAAACTACACACAATAAGTTCATGGTTCTCCTTGACCTGGAGTTCTTAGACTTTGTAGATCCCCACCAACAGTACACAACAAAAGTCAATGACCAATAGTCATATTATTCATATAACATGCGGTAAGAACCATGTATGTATCCCATAGTATAAACGCCTTTTAAGCAAGTTGCCAATTGGCAAAGGCTGCTTCTGTAGTAACATATCTTGCTTCAAGTTCACAGTTAACACGCTGTTAGTTTGTCGCGTGTCTTGCGGTAGAAAAGCCGGACGTCTTCGCGAAACATGGCGCTCGCGACCCCGTATATGAACGGGTTTATCACAGAGTTTACTATAAGTAGTCGTATCACATCATCGTGGACAGACAGGCCCAGAGTACGCAGCCAACTGGGCAACCAACAGGCTATGAAGACGACAGTGATGCCGAATAGCAAAAGCACATTTTTGAAAGTCTGAACTTGTTTCTCGGACATTGTGGCTGTTGCCGGTCACGATGATTTTATTGCGCCACTTATTTCATATTTAAAAACCTCCGCCGTAACAGTTGCAGGGCCGGGGTTACAGCGATGTGTTGCTGAAGTAACTTTTGAAATTCCCGGTTCTACTAAATGAACTACATTGTGTACACACACGTTTCTCCTGGCCCTTTTCAATAACTTATACGCCATTAAAGTGTAACAAATTAGCATTGTAGACGTACAAGGAAAGACAAAACAAAATTGAGCTATAATGTGTAACCGGCCGTTGCCAGTAAATGCTACCAGGATTACTTGCACTATCGTGATTATAGTTACGTACACAGCAATAATAAGTAAAGCCATTTTCGCACGTCTTTGGTTCATGGTAACTGAATGAGGTCGAAGAACCGCCAGGAGGCGCTCCACCGATACAAATGACAGAAGACCCACAGAAAAGTCGACCGCAAAACTCATAATCAAGAAAACTATAATTTTCAGGTCGGCGCTTGTAAGGGAAGCTGCTAGTGCGATTCCACAAACACAGATCGCCGTGTCAAGCCACAGCCAGTGCAAACAAGTAGACTCTTGTGGACGTGGTCATCTTTGCGACATAAACCGCGATCACAAGTAGGTTGCCCGGTAGTCCTAACGCGCAAACAAGAAGAAGATAAATGTTGGGATAAGTGTCTTTCTGCATTGCGGTGTTCTTCACTAAATCCGAAGTGTTATTTAATGCAGACTGTAAAAATGTAGAATCGTTCGTCCCCACTGACATCATGCCGGAATAATGCAGCTGGTTAAATAGCCGTGTCGACGAAGACAACCATTAAATAAATGCTATCTAAATATGATGTGTCGTACAACCCTGTACGCAATATCAAATTGACGTCCAGAAATGCTGTAGAGGTTTGTTGAACATGTATTTATGCATTTAAGTCAGGACGTATTTATGCATTTAAGTCAGCAAATTGTCGAATTCTTGAAAGAACAGCGCCAGTGTTACAATGACACTCAGTTTCTCAGTACATCTTTTATCGCTGTGGTATTTCATAGGTCAACCAGAATGTGACGAAATCGGCAACATCAAATCCACAATGCAAACACTGTACCTTTTTGAGACTCTGAGGAAGTTATACATATTACACGGTAATGACAATAACTAATATAAACCGCTCTACGACATTTCATTCATCCGGTATTATCACGTACGTAGAGACGTCTAATAAGTCAGGCGCATCTTTTCTGTTCATATGATGCGATGTGATATGAATTAACCAATGTATGTTAATTGTATGCGCCGTTCATTCGTTATGTTCAAAGTGTTCATCCTCCACATTGTCCTTCCATATGTCCATTTAGCTCTGCCCTTCCACAAGTACAGCTTCTACATTGCAAGATTCAACGCTTCTTCATTTACAACTTCCTTCACTGCTGCGCCTGGTTTTGCTTAACGCTTCTGCAACACAATACTTCCATTTGTGAATGCCGTGTCAACTCGACTATTCCGTCCAATGTTTGTTCCTGAAAATGTACCACGCGTTTTCGTCATGAATCTGCTATTGGTCTACGCTCCTTCCAAAGCACGCTTCTTATATCCAGTTTTGTTGGCTGCACTTTTCTATAATTATTAAACTTTTATTCGGCTCCACGCTCGCTTCTGTAGTTCAACACATCAGTCCCAACCACTCAACAGATAATGCACAACGTATGCTTTATAGTCACATATCTCGCATGTTGTTGTAGTGCTGTTCTCACAGAGACACCAGTGGTTCGCAGTAACAACAACGTGTGTTGCCAGGTCGAGTGCACATGTTGTACTGGATGTGGATGCTCTCTAATAGAGCTGGTCATTATAATTGCGTCACTTCCGGAACGTCGCTGGTCACGCAGCAGTAACATAAGATGCTGTGTTAATGATGATTGGCTAACTGGGACTCTACTCTCCAAAGAATCACGCGACGAATCTGGACCAAGTGGAAGTACATGCAACAAATGGAGTTATATTGATGTCTAAAGGCGTACTCATTACATCATTAATACTATTAATTTAATACTAGTTTCCTTTCAAATGGGATTTTTTTAGAGGATCAATATGCTTTATAAATGTTACATTCGCAAAAACGCAGCTTTGGCAATTTTCATTATAATCAAACATTTCCAATAAACGTTATGTTTAGGTAAGCATGGCATGGAAATGTGACTATTTCCAAATGTAATTTGTGATAATTAATGTCAATTATGTAAACAGGCAGGCTAACATATGGACACGTTCCTACGATTTAATCTGGACAAACACATTGTTTTAGTAGTTTTAGTTCACACAAATTCAGAAAATTGGGCAGGCATATTCTAGCCGATAGTAGGTGTAGCTAAAATGTGGAATTTTAACGCAGTTAGAATTAGCATTTGTAGAGGTTATGTGGCACATAGCCCTTACTCTATATTTTTGTATAGCAAGACACACTCATAAATGACTGTTTGTTGAATGTTATGCCAATGCAAGTATACTATACTACTGAAGAAGATATTCTTATATTGATGCTCTCATATAAATGTTGTTTGAAGAATTATGCATGCAATTGTTACGTAATGATGATATGTATATAATAAAATTATAGTATCGTAGGCCTACAAATTTAAAGTAATCACGACACGTACGAATACTCACACTATCCCGTCAGGAGACAGCATCGTCGCTAGCCAGGGCATTTGCCATGGATCACTTACGCGGAGTGTGGGAGTTAGCTGAATCGAACTAGCCGTGAGAACAGCGCAAATACCCGCCCCGGTTTGAAGACGGACGAACAATTTCAGGGAATTTCAGTATAACGCAACCAGTCCGTTCAGTCGCACCAGCAGCTGAACGGTTTTGTGTATTCGAATATTTCCTTCTACATCCGAAACATTGCATGTAACATGATCAGTGTGTGACTGAATTCACCAAAAATTACAGCACATGATCGAAGGCCAGTAACACTCTTCGCGGGTGATTTCATTGGCTGAGCTTAATTAAGAGTGTTTCAACTGTGATCACCCTGAGGTACCGCTGCCGGGTAGTAACGTAATCATCAACAGCAAGCCACAGCGCGCGAGATGGAGGAAGCTGTGTTTGCTAGAAATAACGTGCCAGATTCAGATATCACAGGAAGTAGCAATGAGCAATAATAATGCTTTCACTCGACAGGCAGCGCCTGACAAGTATGTCATTCTACGTAGAAATAATCACTTAGTAACTTGACTGGCTATGTACGGTGGTTGATAAATAAATACGCGTATAGTCTTTGGACATTAATAGCATCATGATTGAATACCTCCCAGACAGGTAGAAATCCTGTTCGATTGAACAGATCTGGTAGAGTTTACAGTGTAGAGCGCTTTCACCATTCCTAACGATTGTGTATTGTGCTGTATATAACGTACCTTTACTTGCGTATCTCTTGTCATACACATCGTCATCAGAGGTGTAATCATAAGCTTAATATAAACCATATTCAATGTACTCATATATGACTCCAGTACATTCGTGTTTATCGTGAATACGAATCATATTCACACAATAGTAAATTTGGAAATATAAGTACATGCTGCGATAATTGCAATCGTGTTTATTGATGGATGACCATATTAAGGGGTTCGTCCACCAAACACAACTATCAGAGTAACGCCAAAGAAAACCAAACTGGCCCGTAAAACATCGTATATCACTGATAACAACATACTAGAAACATCCGACACAACTTAGCTGGCCTTCTCGCCTCAATATTTGCCAGCAGATAATTCTTTCATGTGCCTTTTATTTACATCACATCTACAGTGTCTACCTCACCAGTGGTTCAAACAATAACTTTATTAACTTTATTATATTTCTTTATGAAAAATAAACTGTTTGTTTTAAGAGCATCCACCGTCCCTCCCCCAGCGCACATGCTTCGTTGGACTTTTATCGCCCTGCAAGTATCTGGAAGAAGAACCCCGAAAGATTCCATTCTTACGAAAGAGTTTCTAGTAGAAACAGCAAACGCATTATTTATGACATGTATAGGGTTGAGTGAGTAGAAACTATGTGTGTGTGCGCTGTGGTATCAGACATGTCAAATTACAACAACAGTCAGTCGGTGTTTTTCTGCGTATTGCTGCAGGCGACATTTTGATTGGTGACTTCATCAAGGCAAGTCAGTGTCTGGTTCTAGCAGAAATGATACGGTGTAGGTTAAAACGTAGATTGTGGGAAACTGACGTATTCTAATCTCACGAATTTTCTAGAACACTTCTGTTAACGTAGGGGTTAAATATGCTGTGAATAGGTCAATAACAGATCTGGTCAAATGTGGTTATATAATGGCCGCCGCGTATGAGGAAATGAAAGGTGGTCTCGCGACTACGGTTTCATGACCTTAGGCGACATAACTTGTCTGTGGCGACTATATATGTTCTCTATGCCACCGTAATGTTGATGTCACCAGTTAGCCAAAGTATTCTTTTACCCCCACAGTTCTAGCTAAATGTCGGATTGTTGTCAGAATGTTCTGTAAATAAATGAAGAATCAAGTGAAGGAATTTATTGTGCGAAATTCATAACTGCATTTTCACGCAAATACAATCAATCGGTCAAACATTGAACTATTGGTGTAGATTTATTTTTTATTAATACGTCGCTTTAGGAATGCAGTGTTTACACGATATTTTAGTGGTCAGATCTTACATGCAACACACCGTTTACTATCTAACACCAAACTTCAATAACAGTTCATTTTTATGGCATTCAATGACAATATACAAATGCGTTATGAGTTATAGTCACAACTATACAACTATTGAAGAATTTATGAATTGAAAGTATATCAAACTTATGCAATCTTCTACGTCACTGGCACAAGCTGAATATCATGTGTAAATAAATAATTGTCGAATTGTCGTGTTATCATCAACACACTAGAATATACCATGTGTTACATGCATATATATATATATATATATACTTATATATATAGTATATATATTAGTAGTGTTATGATAACACGACACATTCGACAATTATTTATTTACACACACACACACACACACACACACACACTTATATACTATATCACTAACTACATATATATATACATATATATACACACACACACACACACACACACATATATATCCTTTTAGAACGCTTCTATTTCAGTTCAGGTATTTCGACCACTTTCGGATGTGTTCAATCTTCAATGCAATCACTTCGTGTTGTGATCATGTAAGATATACACACAAATGTGTAGCTCTCCTGTTAAGAAACCGTAACGTATATTTTTCTTAAACTATATAGCATGCTACCACGATAGATTAAGAAAACCAATGACCCGCAATCGTGGCAGAATGTTCAGTTGCATTGTAGTATAGTAAAATGCGGACTAAAACGCCGTAAATCCAGGAGTACCAACGCGGATGTATCGTCTTAAGACATTGCCAGTTCTACGCCTGGCTCCACGTTCACTGGTAACACGCTGTCAGTTTGACGCGTGTCTTGCGGTAGAAAAGCCGGACGTCTTCACGAAACATGCCGCTCGCGACCCCGTAGATGAACGGATTGACAACAGAGTTCAGGACGAATACAGGTGTCACGTCGACGGGAATGGACACAATCACGGTACGCAACCAACTGGGCAGCCAACAGACCACAAAGACGACGGTGATGACGATCAGCAAAAATACACTTTTGACATTCTTCGCTTTTTTCTTAGCCAATGTGTTGGTTGTTTTTGGTACCGCTGATTTTGTTGCGGCAGTCTTTATATTTTCAGTAACTGCTGAAACAGTTGAAGGACCGCGGTTACCGCGAAGTGCGGTGTCATTTGATGCCGAAGTCACCTTTGAACCTCCGGGTTCTGCTAAATAAGCTACATTGTGGACACCGACTTTCCTTCTGGAGTGTCTTTTCTTTTTCAGTAGCTCATACGCCATTAACGTATAGCAGATTATCATTACTGTTGTGCTACAGAAGACAAAACAAAATTGTGAGATTGCATGAAATATCATACGACCTGTAAATGCAACCAATGCACCCTGCAATGCCGTGAATACAATGACATACAGAGCAATAATAATTAAAGCTGTCTTCGCACGTCTTGGGTTCATGGTAAAGGAATGAGGACGTCGAACAGCCAGAAAGCGCTCCACCGACACAAATGTAAGAAGTACTACTGAGTAGTTTATAGCCAAACTCGTAATCAAGATAATTATCATTTGTGTGAAGACGTTTGTGAGGGAAGCAGTCAGTACGATTCCACCCACACAGATCGAGGTGTCAGCCACAGCCAGTGCAAACAAATACACCCTTGTTGAAGTGGTCATTTTTGCGACGTAAACCGCGATCACGAGTAGGTTGCCCGGTAGACCTAACGCACACACGACAAGGACGGTAGTACTAGAGTAATCAACTTGTGGCGTTGCGGTGTTCTTCGCCAAATCCGAATTATTATTACTAAATATATTCTCTTCGAAAGTGGATTCGTTCGCCCTCGTTGAGATGTTCACTGACGCCATATTGGGTGAATGCAGTTGATCAGCCGTGCGTTTCG
>JAODUO010001256.1:80000-97500 GCA_025642075.2 Ridgeia piscesae
TATTCGCTGGACATTGTTTTTTGTGGGAAGAACCCAACCCAGGTTAGCAAAATTGTCAGCGAATGTCTTAAAAGTTACGTGCTTATTTTGAGGTAACTTAATTATCCCAAAATATATCGGAGATAATTTACATAGCGTGTACCAACTGTCATACATTGATGATATAAACAATCATAATACATCCATTGATAAAGCATGGCCACAATTGTATTAAGGGCATTACTATATGAATACCTTTAAAAAGACTATCATATATAAAGCTGAAGCCGACACAATCCTAAACACTTGTCATTACACAAATAAACGCACATATATGTATGTATTTATATATAATATAATTATATATATATATATATATATATATATATATATATATATATATATATTATATATATTATATATGTATAATTATATATATATATATATATATATATATATATATATATATATATATATATTGTGTATATATATAATATATATATATATATATATATTATAATATATATATATTATATGTATATATATATATATATATATATATATATATATATATATATATATATATATATATATGTATATATATTTTGTATATATATATATATATATATATATATATATATATATATTATATTATATATAAATAATATATATGTATACCGACTTACGGACATACATACGTACACTTACAAGTATACAAATATATCGTGTTTGTTTGATTTGCTTTCATACGTAGAAGAACGACTAGCGCGAGCTCCACCACCGAGTTACCAAGAGAAACCGTAACAATGGAATTTCCAACTTGTGTCACAAGCATGACCGGATGTTACGTAAGACTGACGTCACTCACTTGATGAGTACCCAGCAAACGTCAGCGTTACTATACTATCCACGAAAATGGTTGAAACCATTTATGTTTTACTTTCATATACGCGAACGTTATATTTATATGGATTCATATGCAAGTTGCTGCGGTTATAAGGTTCACAATTGTAACGATTTATCAAGTGTTCTGACTCGTCAACTATGCCCAAAACGGAGTGTTTATATCATTTGTCGTGATTAACTGTTACATTCTGAATATTCTTGACGTCTGGAACTGTTATTGTTGTGTATGAATATGTTGTTATATTATGAGTAAACTAATGTTTCATATTTTTGAGAATCACTACGCTAATACGTTAATGCAAATGAAACACACTACTACTTTATTTATATTATAATATGCATGCGTGAAACATGACTAATTCGTAAAGCCTGGCGATGTAGTATTTCGGCGTATTTGTAATTAACATATTAGTCAAGCACAACTGCTTTATTATATTACCTCTGACAACCACCACTTGCGAAGTTTACATCTACAGTAAGCAGGCAATCCATAAAGTACGTCACTACACTTTATTTTCAAAGTTGTTTAAATCTTATTAAGGCTTCACAACACTAGACAATACAACACACAAAAGTGCGTTTGTTCCGAGAGAATCAGTCTGTGTCGTTATATTATGTACATACCACTGTTATGCTTTTCGTATGCTTACTACTTAGCAATGACACGAACTGTCTATTTTTATGTAATGTTTCGTGGGCGTAATGAATGCAACGTGACAGTAGCTCGCGGGCAATCTCGCATGGATGCGTCACAGCGCGCTCGAGTCCCGGTAGACCTAAAGTCGCTTTGAAACTTGGGCAATCTCGTTCACCTTCCGTAGCCAGTTGTCTTTGGAAGAGACACTACGTGTTACTTATCGCACGGGAAAAACAAAATGGCGGTTGTTGAATAATAAAGTTATTTTGAAACACCGAAACATACTTCCTATTACAAATGGCGTATTTTAATTTAAAATCGTTACGAAGCGTTGTCAGGGGTGCACAGATTTTCCCTCTCACCAGGAGATAATCCACAGACTATGTGACGTATCATATGGAATAGTTGCTCCTCTGTAATTTTCTCTGCAACGTCTCATTGGCCGTCCTCTAGCTCTTTTCCTTTCTAGGGTTTCCAGGTGGTGATACGCAGTGTCCATCGGTTGTCTCGTATCCTGCTGACGTGCCCTGCCCAGGTCCACTTCCGTCTTCTGACTTGTTCACTGACGTCTATGACCTTGGTCTTTTATCTTACCCAGATGTTTGTTTTTATATCCCGATATGTGATGTTTAACATACTCCTTTTCATCTTTGTTTGTGCGACTACAAGCTTGTTCTTTGCTTGGGTAGTGAGTGCCCATGTTTCCGCGCCGTATGTCATTGCTGGAAATATGAGTTGTAGATTTGTCTCTTCAAACATGTTCCAATGTTACCATTGTGAATATGTCGCGGTGCTTGGCGAATGCTGTCATCGAGCTGTTGGTGTAGATTTCCTTCAGGAGTTCGATGTACACATATTCTATCCCCTGTTCTTGAAGCGAGGTCAGTATTGCTTGAGTTTGCATTGAGTCGGAGGCTTTCTTGTAGTCGACGAATGCGATGCTGAGTGGGATATTATATTCTCTGCACTTCTCCTTCAGTTGGTTTACGACGTGGGTGTGGTATGTCGTTGAGTATCCACTTCTGAATCCAGCTTGCTCCCGTGGCTGGTTTTCGTCGAGTGTGTTCTCTAGCCTTATCGTTAGTACTTTCGTCAGTACTTTATAGATGTTTGATCGTAGACATATCGGTTTATAATTATTGAGGTCTTTCTTATTGCCCTTCTTGAAGATGATCAACTTCTTAGCGTTCTTCCACACTGTCAGTATTCGTCTTTCTGATATGCATTTGGTGTACAGTTTAGCAAGTTTCTTCGACATGGTGTCCTCTCTTGCTTTCAAAGTCTTGATGTTTATATGGTCGTTGCCTGTCGTTGTCCCATTCTTCACAGCTCGGTGTAGAATTCCTCTATTCGTTCTATGATCTTATCTTGATCACGGATTTCTCTGCCCTGCTTGTCAATGAGTGTGACCAGTCTGTCTTGGCCTAGCATATGCGTGGTTCGGACTTTTTTCAGGCTCTTTGATGCCATGATCGTTTCTTGTATGATCTCATGGTTGTATTTCCTGATATCATCTCTTGCTTTCTTTGTGGTGGTGTGTCTGTACTCTATTCGTTGTTTATTGTCGCCGTTTCCCGCCATTTGTCGTCGTTTCGTCATCAGGACTCGTGTTAGTGATGATATCCTCGATTTATGTGGCATGTTAATTGCCTTAGCTAATCTTGATGCGCTTAGATGGATCATGTCTGAGATGGTTTCGCTCATGGTGTCTCTGTCGTCTAGTTCTTGTAGTGTCTCGAATCGGTTACTCAATTCAAGTTGGAAATCGATCTTCTTTAATCCTATTCGTGTGGCATCAACTCTTGGTGGCCTCGTGTTCGTCAATGTTTTCCTTTCCACCTCTACGTCCATTTTGATGTTGCTCATAAGCAGTCTGTGGTCACTTCCAATGTTGACCTGGTTGTTGACTGTTACGTATGTGACGAAGTCTGGCCTGTTCGTTAGGATGTAGTCAATTTCGGTCGTCGTTACACCGTTTGGGCTTTTCCACGTTCATCTCCTCCCTGCGTTCTTCTGGAACATGGTATTCATGATTTTGTACTTTCTTGATGTTGCCTATTCTAGCAAGGTGTCGCCTGTTTCGTTTCTCAATCCGAGCCCAAATGTTCCCATTGCCGTTTCCATAGGGTTTGTTCTTTTCCCTATTTGAGCATTGAAGTCTCCCATCATCATCGACGTCGTTGTAGAAGCTATTTATGTCTTCTTCTGGGCATGATATTGTTGGTGCATATACTTGCACTATCTTTAGTTTGTAACGCTTTGTTATGCACAGAACAAGTTCTGCAATTCTGGGGTTGATGCTGTTTACTCTCACTATGTGGTCTTTTCATTTCCTGTTTATGAGAAAGCCTACTCCTGCTTGACCGTTGTATGCTTTAGAATGGCATAGTAGGTGGCCGCTTTGTAACGTAGTGACACCTTCCTCTGGTCCTCTCACTTCGGAGATCCCTATTACATCCCATACCAACCTGGTTTTCCTAAGATCTTCTTCGAGGTTTTGTATGTGCTCATCTCATAGTAGCGTTCTGACGTTGTAGGTCGCTATCTTTAGTCTACTTGCCCTCTTTCGGCGGCTCTGTTTGACCCAGAGATTATTAACAACCCCTGGACATAGTCTTTGTTGACCAGAGCCGCCTCCTTGGTCATGGACTCTTTCGGGGCCGCTGGGGACATGGCGTTGTAGTACTTTGCATGCTGGTGTTGTTGGCCTACCCTTCCAAGCTGGCCAGTTCGGGTTGGAAGGGGCAGGCGATATAGGGTGAATGAAATTGCCCAAGTTTAGACACGGTGGCTGAATCAGTACCGAACCACTGACTTGCCAACACCAGGATTCCCTCTAGTCCGGCACTCTAACCACTCGGCCACCGCGCCCTATGATATATATGATATATATTTTATATATATATATATATATATATATATATATATATATATATATTAATATATATACGAATATATTATGATATGATATGATATGATATGATAAGATATGATATGATATGATATGATATGATATGATATGATATGATATGATATGATATGATATGATATGATATGATATGATATGCTATGATATGATATGATATGATATGATATGATATGATATGATATGATATGATATGATATGATATGATATGATTGATCTGATCCGACCCGACCCGACCCGACCCGACCCGACCCGACCCGACCCGACCCGACCGACCGACCGATCCGACCGACCGGATACAATAATATATATATATATATATATATATATATATATATATATATATATATATATATATATATATGAGAGTTATTAATTATATATTATATGTTGGACTAATACATATTTTATGAATTAGATTTTAGCTTCTCGTTGATCGTTGATATTTGTACATGAATAGTGGTCACCAGTACTCAAAAGTAACAAGTAAAAGTAACTCCCAAAAAACTACTTAAGTAAAAGTAAAAGTACCCCCGGAAAAAACTACTTAAGTAAAAGTACCGCTCCACAAAACTACTTAAGTAAAAGTACAAACGTATTCGGTCAGTGACAATATATATATATATATATATATATATATATATATATATATATATATATATTTTTTTAAAAATATATACGATATACGATGATGATGACATGTATAAACTTATATAAGATCTTCTGATGCCACCAGTTCAATTATGCTGTTGATGATGTTTGACTTTTATGATATATATATAATTATCTTAGCTTAAGATAATGACTAAATTGAAGGTGTTTTGATATTTAGATTTAGTGTTCATATTTACTACGATTCCATTATGTATTTACTACCAACGGCATTTAAAAGAAGACCAATGCAGCCACTGCACCACAAACCTCGTAGGTACAGGAAGGTACTGCGTGTCGACCGCGCAGTCTATGCGATGTTCAGAAAACATTGTTACACACTGTTGAATGTTGAACTAAATAAAATAAAATTGTATAGATTTGAAATAAATTATGCACCAACAGACCACGATGTATGGAGATGAGCGATAATATGAGATCTAGAATAATAACCTGGCTCTCAGTCGCTGAACGCGCATAAAGATTCAAAACTAAAACAAATACGCTCATTATTGGCACAACTTCCTTCGTCTTTCAGTTATCGTTAAAATGCCGATTTATAACGCGCATTTACCACGCCCAAACGACTACGACTCCCCATTTTATAGGCGGTTGATGAATTCATAAGTTTATGCATCAGTAGCATGTTTTGCGTGGCGAAGTGTTACGCCTAATATTTGCGACGCAATTCATCATGACATTTCAGCATAGCATTATACTGATCTTTTCTACTGAGATGCAACCTATTTATCCGATTTATAAACAAGAAGTGTCAATGAATCTCGATTGCAATTTTCAAGCCATTGACTCGCGGCATCGTCGATGCGCCGGTCCTACGTAAAACACCGATGTGCGAAGCCATGACTGGCAGCAGGGAAATGCTACTGATCATTGATGTCTGCACAAAACAAACAATGCCTTGCTCCACATTTACTCTTTAATTGACCTTAATCAAACAGACTCTTCATGGGTTTTAACACATGCTGGGATGTCTCGGAAACCAAGCGCCAGTTATATAATAGATCAGCGTGAAAACGATTGATGCCATGATGTCGGCCCGACCGCAAAGCAAACAACGACTACACAATCAGGGTTCGATGGTAATTTTAAAATTGGTGGTAGACTATAGTAACGCAAAATTTAGAAGTAAAAAAGTAAGAAAGTAAACAAAAAAGTACTTCGTTACAAGTAAAAGTAATTCCAAAAAATGTACTTCGTTACAAGTAGATTTCAAAATAAACTACTTAAGTAATGTAACGAAGTAAATGTACTTCGTTACATCCCACCACTGTCCACTGCACAAGTCTACCTGCAGTTTAAGACAAAACGCTGATCCATGGCTGATGTTAACGCCGTCAGACCAAACCATGACAGTGGCAGTTTGAAACAGTATATGAAGGAAAAACAGGTAAACACAATGCTTGAGTGCGTGATTTGCCAGCATCCGAAGTTATATGTACATAATGAGTGTCATTTACTGTCCATGATAAACACCAGTCGCGGCGACGCTAAGGGGACATTTACGCCAACTCTACGAAGGAAATTATTCTGACTCACGCAAAGCAGCAACGAGGCTTCATTTAAGCTCATAAATGATGTGTCATCCAAATGTAACTGTATGCATGTACGTGTGGATGTTTATACGTGTGAATGTACGTGTGTACGAATGTATGTGGTACGCGTGCACGTATTCATATAGTGTATGCATGTGTATGTTTATGTGTTTGTCAACCTATGCCGTATAAGATACTTGCGCCTCTGAAATACACGTGTGATATCTTGTAGAATTTTGTTTCGCAGTTTCCTGTTGGTCAAGGTTTCCTAAAGATGCATTGCTCTGAGCGCACCTTAGTTGGAGGTACATTTTTGTCCATAATATTTCGACCACCATCTCATTATTTTGGATGAATTCAGCAATGGTGCAATTAATGTGCGAAGTTTATACCTATTCAAATATACAACACTGCATGTAGCCACGTACTCATTTGAAAACGAACGCTATTTTTATGTGGAAACGAATAGATCAGTGCAATGCAATTAATAAATGACCACATAATTAATAAAGCATAATACAAATGTGCAGCGAACATTAAGCTAAAATTGGGAATTGACCAGTTAACAAAGAGTACAAAACGTTGTAGTCTGACAGTTTATAGTGCATCCTAGTCCTAACCTATGGTCATATACAACGTTATTCGTGTCTGCTTCAAGCCATGAAGATCCACGATCTGGATTCGGGATGAGTTATTGCAATCGATTTAAGTCGGGTAGTCACTCCTGGATATTCAAACCGGTCACCCACAAATGATGTCTTGTACATTACAGATCCAACATTAGCTAGGATAATACGCGTTGCTAAACTATTCTTCGTCTGGAGTGTATAAAATAAAACGTTTACTGCAGGACGCAGTAGTAGGCCCTATAGTTCAGGGAAACATATCACCAACGGGGTACATTGTGTTTGCCCGGGTTACACCACAGAGCTAGGTGGGCCTCCTGGTGCGATGCGCAGCGGTCGTGTTTTGGGTTGCTGAATAGAAGAGGCGGTATCTGCCTATAAATTACCATGTGGGTTGTGCATTTGATATATAGCCGCAGTCGTTACTTCAGTTGGTGAGCATCAATTCACAACTTGCCCAAAAGCACGCACCATTTCGCAACATATAAATAGCTTCACTTGCGCCGCCAAACGACTGTAACGTGCAGTGCCTGTCGCTGTGGACTGGCGCAGCCGAGGATGCCAAGACAAGGCAACGTGTTGATATTGTCTTGCAGTTATTTACTCGCATCATATATATATATATATATATATATATATATATATATATATATATATATATTCGATCGATATCGCCTTGCCGTCGCCGTCGCCGTCGCCGTCGCCGTCGCCGTCGCCGTCGCCGTCGCCGTCGCCGTCGCCGTCGCCGTCGCCGTCGCCGTCGCGTCGTCGTCGCCGTCGCCGTCGCCCTTATCGTCATCGTCTATATATATATATATATATATATATATATATATATATATATATATATATATATATATATATGCAGTTATTTTCATCATATATTATATATATATATATATATATATATATATATATATATATATATATATCGTCGTCGTCGTCGTCGTCGCCGTCGCGTCGCGTGTCGCCGTCGCGTCGCCGTCGCCGTCGTGCGTCGCTCGATCCGTTGTCGTGGTCGCCGTCGTCGTCGTCGTCGTCGTCGTCGTCTATGTCATCGTATAATATATATATATATATATATTATAATATATATATATATATATATATATATGTATGTAGTTATGTTATGTTATGTTATGTTATGTTATGTTATGTTATGTTATGTATTATGTATGTTATGTTATGTATGTATGTATGTATGTATGTTTGTATGTTTGTATGTACGTATATACGTATGTATGTATTTACATTTTTCATGAATGTGTGTCTGTATGTATGTATGTATGTATTTATTTATGGGAAATGGGTGTACTTAGTTCAAGTATCATCTATTTAGGATTTTTGGAACATGAACAATGACCCTAATGCACTGGCAACGGAGTACAGGTGGCGCATGTAAACTCTAAACTCATGATGTCTGATCAGTCAGTTTAATCCTTTCGGATAAACCTGTAAAAAGAGGGGGTTATATATAAGTAGCCTAAAAATCAATAACATATATATTGAACAAGAATACGCGTATATACCGAAAGCACAGGAGTACATGCAGCCGTTACACGTGTAAATTTCTGGATAAGCAGATTGAAACAGTTTATAGTTAGCTTTAGCCAGTTTAGCAATTGTCCTTCCTTGGTGAGAGAAACAAATCACAAAAGATATAATATCAAAAGAGTCCTCTCTAATAGTTAAAACTCCTGGCTGCCTAGTTTTAAGTCTTGTAATCCATTTGGATTCTCAGTTCCGTCGGTAGATGGTTTCCAGTGAGGTGTCTTCAGAAAATGGGCCTGATTCCAAGAATGTGATTCGCAAATCGGCATACGAGTGACCGGCTCTGTTAAAATGTCTGGCCACTAGTGTGTCATTATGATGTCTTATGTGGTTATTCAGGCGTATCCTGAGTTGATTGCCCGTCTCACCCACGTAACTAACTGCATAAGCGTTGCAGGTAATTAGGTACACCACATTGGATATACCGCAATTTTTCATTTTGTCCCGTTGTGTCACCTTTGTGTTATTAATAGGAGTGAAATCTACAAATACCGGCTTGACATCTTTTAACCTGGTATGTCGCGGCTTGTTCTATCCTATTCCTAATTTTAATGTCCGCTAGGGTTGTGTTTTTAATATGCCTTAAAACGTGGTGTGTAATTCCTTTGCCTCAGACTATGGAAACGTATTTGAACGGCTTCCTCAAAGTCTGATTTATTGTTGCATATCCTGTGAAATCGTAGTAGTTGCGACTTGAATATAACAGAGAAGGTATGTTTGGGATGGAACGAATCTTTGTACAGCAGTTGATGTGTATAATTTTTATGTTGGTTTAAAGTAAACCTTGCTGTCAAGGTGTCCATTCGAATTAAACCCCTTTAAAGGGCAAAAAAGGCAACGGTTTCGTATCATACACTTAATAGAGTTTATACAAACTAACAATTTCCACATATACTCAATTTTTTAACGTCAGCGGTTTACTCAGAATGTGACCTTAAAGTCTAAAAATCTAACGAAATCCATGATGGCCTAGACACCACCATCTTAACCGGTGACGTATTCGTTTGGCTTGGCCTGCCCTATAAGCGCGCGGCATTCAAGGTCTCTGCTGAGGCCGGTCAGCTTCCTGCGACGTCACTACGGCATAACAACTTCGAGTCTTCGTTTAGTTGGCGATGTAGCAGCTGCTTAGACCTAAATCTGTGGTCAACAAGTAATTATGAAGTAGATATATATTACCAGTTGATGGAAGAAGATCCAACAAAACGTCGCCGACCGTGGTCTTCTTAAACCCGGGGCAGTGTTGACAATATTTAGCCATGGATGGACCTAAAGGCTAAACGTCGAAGCCACGCATATATCAAGCTGGCCGAGACATCAATGATCAGATCGCAAGAAGGTTAGTATGATGTACTATTTTTTCTGTGGTATAACGTTTGTATTTAATTGTGTTTTTTACAGACGTCAAGCACATGTCACGTTTTTATGGTGTTAAAAGTAGTTTTGACCTCCGTAGACCGGCTATCGATTCACGATGCCGATGGCTCGTCAATCGATAGCAATCTCATATGAATAACCAGAGGAAATGTCAATTAGGTGATGATGCAATGAATTAATTCACGTTCCTTTGTTGTTGGTTACAGAAAACAGTGATTGTCACTCCTGTATCACATTGTGGCATCCACACGCATACGCTGCAATTGCATACGACACCGTATCTGGAGCAAAGTTCAACAGCATTCAATGCCCTGCCTGAAGTCAATCATCACAGCACGGCACTTTCTGGGAGCATGAAATGAAATGAAATTATGTCATACTGGACAGGTGGACGTCTATCAGAGTTACCCGCCCCAAGAGACAGCACTTCTATGAATGTATGACAGCAGTCGTAACTACAAGGGGACTTTTGCGATAAGTTGCATTTGAATCCTTGCTTGTACAGTTCTCTTCACATTGCACCAAGCTGTATAAAGTAGCACATAGTAATTGCAGTATTGCTTCATATTTCTAAGATAATACAGTTATGGCATTTGAATGAACTCCTAGTAAAGGTGTCATGGGGGGACAAAACACAGCTGCAAACAGTTACTGTGTACACTGATGAATACAGGTACTTGTGTAATTAATAACTTCTCTGTTTTTGATAAAATAAAATAAATAACAAGTCATTATCACTGAATGTATTAAAATATAATATAAAAATACATAAAAATACATACATGATACAAAGTGAAACATTAAGATTAGAACAACAAGTGATAATTGGGAGTGGAATGTGATAGTGGAATTCCTGGTCAACGTTTTGTTATTTAACTTATGGTTACTAATTTGGCTAATGTTTGGTTACTAAAACAATGACTTCTTACATGATTATCAAATGAAATTACAAAAAAAAATAGTACATGTTTATAATCATGTAGAAAAACGTTTCAAAGTTGTCTAATTACTAATCAGTTAACGCAAGCACTATATTCATTGTAGGAATGAAATCACGATTGATGTTATCTGCTCTTGCGGGGAACTATCGGCCACGTCCTGTCCCAGGCATCCCTGTTAACACAGATGTCATCTTCGAGAAACAATGATTAAACTGGAGGTTGTGCAACAGAACACAAGTCCGACATAACCGTCTACCCATGCTGATGAGCCACATAATCCATGTGGTGATGGGAAAAGTTACACTGCCACTAATCACTGTACCAACAGGGGTTGCTTGATCGGGGCAAATGTGCCAAAACCGAGTAAGGAAGATCTGCGGGCTGCATGGCTCAATCGTTTTGTACATTAGTCAAGTCTTCGAGAGCAAAGTGATATCCCTCGTGCTGCTCTCCAAGCGAGGACAGGGAATTTTGTCCTGATTAGGTGGCTGGTGCATGCTGGCAGTACTCGATGAACACTCCGGCCCAACTTGTTGTGAACCCACCAGTAAACTGCCTATAGACAGCCCACCTGAGCAACCTGAAATAAACGTGTTCAGATAAATATCATATGACATTGTAAATAAGATGAAAATTAATCAATGATCCTTTTAATTTAAAATATATCATTAAAGACAAACCCCATTTCAAACATGTGGTGCTTTTAAAGAAAAAATTAATAAATGTGTGGCAGTTTTAGAGCATATTGCATCAAATGTTGACAATATGCACTTTTAAATCGCTGTGTGGCATTATAAACCATTGAGGATATATTTCTATAATTTGGAATAAAATGAATTAGGGTATTGCTAGTAAGCTCAAGAAATGTTTATTAATTTGATTGAACCATTCTGAAAGCTGTCAAACATAAACATCTTGTCTAAAACCTGTAATGACAACTCCAGTCCCTGCAATCACATATTTGGGTTGTCATATTCACATATTTGGGTTGTCATCTCATAATGGATAACCAGAGAAAATGTAAATTAGATTATTATTGTGAAAAGACTAGGCACTATAATTTACTCTATGATCCATTCTATACGTTGGGCAGTAGTAGGAACTATGCACTATGTTCACAAATATACCTGCCATTTTCACTACATAAAAATCATAATGGTTCCATGTGTTGTATCTATAAGTAATGATAACTGTTATTTTTTATTTATAGTGCTACTTTGTTTGATGTTGTATTGTTGCTTCTTATTTGATGCATTAACGTTTATTGCAACATAATTATATAAAATGTATGCACAGTATACTTACTTGTTTGTTGATGGATCTAGTTGCCAGTTATCTATCTGTATATGGTTCAGTGCAACCAATACATTCCGAAGCACCAGTTGCTCGAAGCAGAGAATTTCAAATCCGACTTTTCGTAATACACAGCAGTCCACGGTAATAAAAAATCGAACATTAAGAAATGTTTTATGTGAATTATTGCAAACATGGATTATTATTCTGAATGAACATAATTTCACAAAGCATGAATTCCGACACATTTCCTGTATTCATCTCGTCACTAATATCTCTGGGTTCTTTGAAACAAACTCATTATCTATGTTTATATATGACTCCATAAGACACATGCAAAATGATGAGAAGATAACCCTGCAGTTTATGTTCAAGTAAAATAATCGTAAATGCCTGCCATTGCTGTGTAGGCGATGCATTTAGATCATGATATATGAACCAATATAGCTGCTGTTATTACAAATGTGATGGGTGTCCACACCTGGGGGATGCAAAAAACAGCAAGATAAAGATATTGACTATTCATTTGTATGGATTTTTTTCCACAATTGACACACCTGCACAATTGTGGGACCTGATTCATTTAATTTCATTGGAACTATTCAATACAATTTATGTTAAATGATAAACCCCAACAAGTCTTAACAAATGTGTTATTATCATAAAACGTAATAAGTGACACATACTTAGTCTAATAGTTGAATGCGGCAAGCCTGAGCCTGAGGTCACTGAGGTGACCCGGCTGGCCCAAGCTAAGCGATCATATTTCGCTTGTCATAATAATACGATCATTATGCAGTCCGGACCTCAGGATAATAATATTTAAGCAATAACAATAATAGACAACTTAATATTTACCTTCATCAATATGCTCCGCGCGTTACCGAGTTGCAGCCATTTCATGACAGCAGACAAACTTGTCACCGCATCAACAAATTGGTTCGAGTTGACACCGTTTCTGCTAGTTTTGTTTTTTGTACGTTCAGCTTCCCGTGTGTCTTTCTTTTCATGGTCACTCGCGTCTAGTGTATCTTCCAATACGTGCCTTTGTCTTTGCGGCTGGAATCTATATCCAGATACTTCTGCATCCGTTAAATGATCCGATTTAGATAATCCATAACAAACACGCCATTTGTATTTATTTTCTGCGCACAGCGCCTCCAGACGGATTTATGAATAACTAATCTGTGGAGAAGCCTAAGCTTACTGACGTCATTCTTCGTCGACAATGGCGTAGCTCATAGTATTTCGATGGCTGGGTGTTCAAAAATATTTTTCAGGTAAACGGCTGGCGTTACAAAATTGAGTATATGAGGAAATTGTTACTTTATATTAACTCTATTAGGTGTACGCCACGAAACCGTTGCCTTTTTTGCCCTTTAAAGATGTAGATGTAGTGTCCAGAAATCATGTACGTATGTAAATGTGTATGTATGTATGTATGTATGTATGTATGTATGTATGTATGTATGTATGTATGTATGTATGTATGTATGTATGTATGTATGTATGTATGTATGTATGTATGTATGTATGTATGTATGTATGTTTGTATTTATGTATGTATGTATGTATGTATGTATGTATGTATGTATGTATGTATGTATGTATGTATGTATGTATGTATGTATGTATGTATGTATGTATGTATGTATGTATGTATGTATGTATGTATGTATGTTTGTATGTATGTATGTATGTATGTATGTATGTATGTATGTATGTGTATGCATTTATGTATGTATATATGTATGTGTGTGTATGCATGTGTGTTTGTTCTTGGTAGTGTTCGACAATACCCGTCGTGACGTGCCGAAGAGATATTGTGTACATGGCGACTACACTTAGGGGTGATTATACGCAGCCATCTTCGTCACATCAACGTCAACAATCTCACGGTTGTTAGGTACGGCATGTTTTTCTTTCCGACTTATTTATGTTTATTGTATAACAAAAAGTATGAGTTCCGTGAAATGATACTTTTTTGCAGGAAACAAGTTGAGTGGTTCATCTAGTGCGCTACGCAAATGATTCAAAGGTATACCAGCTCTTTGTTGTTTTATCCACAATTATACATTTGCCCCCTTAATGAATACGAAAAATACAGCAGATTTCTTAGTACAATACAAAGAAGGTAGTATTAAATGTGAGTGCGTGTGAGCGGGCGACGTGTGAGCGTGTGTGCGTGTGAGCGTGAGCGTGTGAGCGTGTGAGCGCGTCAGAGTGTGAGCGTATGAGCGTGTGTCCGATTGACTGATTGATTGACTGATTGGTTGATAGGTGATTGATTTTTTGGTTGGTTGGTTGGTTGGTTGGTTGGAAGGTTGGTCGGTTGGTTGATCAATTTGATTGATGTATTGATTGATGTAATAACTGATGTATTGACTGATTGGTTTATTGATTGATTGTGTTAGTAGTTACTTTTACTTGCAAAATAGCCTTTCCCAGATGTGATAATGTCGTATTTCCCGCGCGACAGTCAAGACATATATTGGAGAAAAACAGTATCGGTCCATTTTCTCTGTAACAAGTATCAACCCATTTTCTCTGTAACAAGTATCGACCATTGTCTCTGTAACAAGTATCGACCCATTGTCTCTGTGACAACTATCGACCCATTGTCTCTGTAACAAGTATCGACCCATTGTCTCTGTAACAAGTATCAATTCATTGTCTCTGTAACAAGTATCGACCCATTGTCTCTGTAACAAGCATCAACCCATTTTCTCTGTAACAAGTATCAACTCATTGTCTCTGTGAAAGTATCGACCCATTGTCTCTGTAACAAGTATCGACCCATTGTCTCTGTAACAACTATCGACCCATTGTCTCTGTAACAAGTATCAACCCATTGTGTCTGTAACAAGTATCAACCCATTGTCTCTGTAACAAGCTTGCATAAGAATGCATTGCTCTGTGAAAAGTATCGACCCATTGTCTTGTAACGTAGCCCTTTGTCTGTTAGAAATTAATTTTTTAAAAGTTAAATTGTTTGTGAATAAGTATCAGACCATTGTCTCTGTGAAAGTTGACGATAGTGTGAGTGGTGTATGAAATGAGTGTGAGTTGTGAGTAAGTGATGAGTTAGAGTGAATGTGAGTTAATTGATTTAAGTGAGTGAGTGAGTGAGTGAGAGGTTGAGTGTGTGAATGTGAGAGGGAGTGTGTGAGTGAGTGGGTGAATGTGTGAGTGAGTGAGTGTGAGTGAGTGAGTGAGTGAGTGGTAGGTGAGTGGTGAGTGAGTGAGTGAGTGAGTGAGTGAGTGAGTGGGTGAGTGGGTGAGTGGTGAGAGTGAGTGAGTGAGTGAGTGGTGGGTGAGTGAGTGAGTGAGTGAGTGGGTGAGTGGGTGAGTGAGTGAGTGAGTGAGTGAGTGAGTGAGTGAGTGAGTGAGTGAGTGAGTAGTGAGGTGAGTGAGTGAGTGAGTGGGTGAGTGAGTGAGTGGGTGAGTGAGTGAGTGAGTGAGTGAGTGGGTGAGTGGGTGAGTGAGTGAGTGAGTGAGTGAGTGAGTGAGTGTGAGTGAGTGGTGAGTGGTGAGTGAGTGAGTGAGTGAGTGATGAGTGAGTGAGTGAGTATGAGTGGGAGTGAGTGAGTGAGAGTGAGTGGTGAGTGAGTGAGTGAGGTGAGTGAGTGAGTGAGTGAGTGAGTGAGTGAGTGAGTGAGTGAGTGTGTGAGTGAGTGGGTGAGTGGTGAGGGGTGAGGGTGAGTGAGTGAGTGGGTGGTGAGTGAGTGAGTGTTTGAGTTGAGTGGTGGTGAGTGATGAGTGAGTGGGTGAGTGAGTAGTGAGTGGTGAGTGAGTGAGTGAGTGAGAGTAGTGGATGAGTGAGTGAGTGAGTGAGTGAGTGAGTGAGTGAGTGAGTGAGTGAGTGAGTGGTGTGAGTGGTGGTGAGTGAGTGAGTGAGTGAGTGGTGAGTGGGTGAGTGGGTGAGTGGGTGAGTGGGTGAGTGGGTGAGTGGGTGAGTGGGTGAGTGGGCGAGTGGGTGAGTGGGTGAGTGGGTGAGTGGGTGAGTGGGTGAGTCATTTTGTATGACATTATTGCCGTATAATACGTGTTTTGGATAATGCGCATACCTTCCTAATAGTACTAGACATTTGCATCTGTACTCTAAGTAACTTGTGCGGGAAAATGACAACTAGGATAATTGCAAACCCGCCAGGGTGATTATTTCGGAAAGAAAGGAGCGTACTGGAGATCGAGCAGTAAATCTAGATGCATAATTGAAAAAGTGTAATTTATATAAGGCATACATAATGTGATATGCAGCAATTTGAACAAATATTATGTCATTAATCAATACATTCTTTAAACCAAGGCTAACAAACTTCAGTTAAAATTCTACTAAGTATATCGTCATGATCCTGGTTCTCCCCGACAAGAGTGTAAACACCATTTAACCGAAAATTATTGAAGAATTTATTTCGCGAAAAGAACAATAAACCTCATCTTATCAGATAATTCTTGTTTTTATTGGCAACCAACTTTGGTGTCGAATCTAGACTTTATTAAGAGGCTGGCCTCCATTAATCTTAGACAACGTAAGAAGACGAACTCGTGTAATCCAACATCATGTAAATGAGTAAAGCATGCATACCGATATTTTAGTATTTTTACAAATCGACGTGTAAACTGTTGTGTAACTCAGTGCGGTGTGGACAGTCACTTGTATGCACTACTAACAAATGGATATTATCGGACTCGCGACCTGTTATAATAAACCTGCGATACCCTATGTATAGTATATCAAGTATATCTTACTAACATAGAAAGGTAAATACACTTAATATTAAATGTATTGTGTTTACATTATCAAAGAATGAAACAAGGCGTTACGTTGTGTTGCTCAATGTCTTTATTCAACTGATAATACAACTAATGGTGCACAGCAAGCAAGAACATTTTACAATGTAGTGCTGGAAGCCTTTTTACACAAATGGGCATGAATTACTAGCATCTAACATTGACACAGAGGCAGGGAAGAAGCTATATGTCGCAGAACGCAACTGACTCAGAAGAACATGAATAATAAAGCAAGAGAATATAAGGAAGATAAAGGAAATTATTAG
>JAODUO010001256.1:105000-112500 GCA_025642075.2 Ridgeia piscesae
GAGAGCATCCAAAATGATATCAAAACTCAGGAATATTAGTTATGAAATGCGTCTAAAAGAATGTGGTTTAACAACACTAGAAACCAGAAGATTGAGAGGAGATCAGATTGAGGTGTTTAACATATTGAATGGATATGAAAATATTGACAGAAATATTTTTTTTCACAGTCAAGGAAGAGAGAAGGACTAGAGGACATGAATTTACATTAGCAAAGAAGCAGTGTAGACTAGATATTAGAAAATTTTCATTTTCACAAAGAACAGTAAACGAATGGAACATATTATCAGCTGATTGTGAAGGTGCTAGCAGTGTTAATATATTTAAAAATAAAATCGACATATACCTAAGACGGGCGGAGTATACTTAGATAGATAGGTTGGACTCTCGATAAGCCACATGGCTTCCTAGTCCACCTGCCATCTAGAGTTGAATCTCTAGGTGGCAATCTTGTTAAATTATAAACAGTGCGATCTCACCTGGCGGAGACGAGGTTGGGCCGGTGTAGGGAACAACGTCTCCATCACAACAAGTGCCCGTCCTCTCCTCTGTGCACGTGTGAAGCGCCTGGTTCCAGTAGAGATGTCCACAAGTCATCAGGTGCTTCCTGTAGTTGCCGTGGCCGAGGGGTTCACAGACGATGTACTGGTGGCAGTTGGGCGTGTACTGCAGCCAAATTTGACCGTTCGTGTAGTTGCAGCGGGCGCACACGTCTACAACGAAACATACAGTTTGAAGTCGTGTTATGGTGGCTCACCACTCATTCTTGTGTTACACAGATGTACAATTAACCACAATATGCACCTGATTTTATAGTTTGTAATATAAAGTAATGTTATTTAAAGTAATAACTTGATGATAGCTTGACATCTAAGTTCTGCTGAGGTAACAACTGCTGTTGGGTAAATATTTTCGCTGATGTTTTACTTGGGGGGGGCAGTAAATTATGTATTTCTACCATACTCTCTGATCTCCCCGCGAATATCCTTAAAACCCTTAAAACGACAGCGTTTTCATGCGTTTTGTGTGTGTGATTGGGTGCGCTGCTGTTGACCCATTATCGCAGCCGTCTCATCCTAACGTTTGATTTATTGGGATGTTGTCCATATGTCTGCCCCAACCGAACTTCTAGAAAGGCAGCTGAGCCTTCCTCTACTTACACGTCTATAGTAAGATCTTACCTGAACACGTGTATTCCACTATCTTGTCGAGTCGATTTGATATGTCAGACATGGCCGTCTCCAAAAAGAAATAGTCATCACCGGAAGACAAAGCCTTGACTTGTTTGACGAATTGAGGGTTACTAACAGACACGCCAGCTCCTAAAACATATAATATTAACCTTGTTGCATTGGTGACGTGTGGAACAGTACAAAGGCAGACAGTAGCTAATGCAACACAGCATCATTGATTGCACATTGGATTCGCAGTGAAACATCCATGATGCACCATGCACACGCAGACACATAAGCACGCACTCGTGTATGATATGGCTCGGAGTTACAGGATATATAGTATGCAGTAATATTCAGTTTCTATTAATTATTTGAAGCTTACCGATGGCTATTGTGAGGATGTCTGCTTGATGGGCCAACAAAATAGCATCCTTGATGGCTTGCAAGTTGTCGGGATAAGTCGGTGTGTTGTGTTCGCCATCGGTTATAAACACCGCTACTTTGCGGACATTTTCTCTCGCAGAAGACTCGAAGTAGTCGTACATCTTATTTACTGCGCTCACTATATTGGTTGCGCCACTGGATATAGAAAGTCCACTGATTTCTGCTAGAAGACTGGCCTTGTCGTCACTGAATGAAATCTGTAAGCAATGCCATAGTCGTTTAAACAAAAAAACACTTTAACAGTGTTGTCATTAGGTGCGACAATCTGTCAAAGCTGTAACCACAGGATGTTGTCCAATTAATAACCAGGATGAACTATTCGGAAAGAGAGAGAGAGAGACAGACAGACAGACAGACAGACAGACAGACAGACAGACAGACAGACAGACAGACAGACAGACAGACAGACAGACAGACAGACAGACAGACAGACAGACAGACAGACAGACACAGAACAGACAGACAGACAGACAGACAGACAGACAGACAGACAGACAGACAGACAGACAGAACAGACAGACAACAGACAGAAAACACAGAAAAGACACACAACAAGACAAAGAACACAGAAGACAACAACAGACAGACAGACAGACAGACAGACAGACAGGAGGACGAACAACGGAGACGAGACGGAACACGACGAGACGAGACGAGACAGACGGAGACAACGAGACGGAGACGGAGACGAGACGGAGACGGAGACGGAGACGGAGACGGAGACGGAGACGGAGACGGAGACGGAGACGGAGACGGAGACGGAGACGGAGACGAGACAGAGACGAGACGGAGACGGAGACAAAAGACGGAGACGAGACAGCAGACGGAAGACGGAGACGGAGACAGAGACGGAACGGAGACAGACAGACAGAAACAGAACAGAAACAGAACAGAACAGAAGACAGAACAGAAACAGAACGAACAGAACAGACAGAAACAGAAGACAGAACAGAACGAACAGACAAAACAGACGAACAGAAACAGAACAGACAGAAACAGAACAGAACAGAAACAGAACAGAACAGAACAGAACGCAGAACAAAAAGACAGAAGACAGAACAGAAACAGAAACAGAACAGAACAGAAACAGAACAGAACAGAAACAGAACAGAGACAGAACAGAAACAGAAACAGAAACAGAAACAGAAACAGAAACAGAAACAGAAACAGAAACAGAAACAGAAACAGAAACAGAAACAGAAACAGAAACAGAAACAGAAACAGAAACAGAAACAGAAACAGAAACAGAACAGAACAGAAACAGAAACAGAAACAGAAACAGAAACAGAAACAGAAACAGAAACAGAAACAGAAGAAAGAAACAGAAACAGAAACAGAAACAGAGACAGAACAGAGACAGACAGACAGAAACAGAAACAGAGACAGAAACAGAAACAGAAACAGAAACAGAAACAGAAACAGACAGAAACAGAAACAGAAACAGAAACAGAAACAGAAACAGAAACAGAAACAGAAACAGAAACAGAAACAGAAACAGAAACAGAAACAGAAACAGAAACAGAAACAGAAACAGAAACAGAAACAGAAACAGAAACAGAAACAGAAACAGAAACAGAAACAGAAACAGAAACAGAAACAGAAACAGAAACAGAAATACAGATAGATGATATTGTGTTTTAACTCATAGATAGATGATATTGTGTTTTAACTTACACTATCACATTTTATGTGTACAAAACATTTTATCGACAAGCTTTTTTTTAAAAACGTGATTCGCGCCATCGATTATTTATTCAAAACGTTTCTTTGTGGAGATATGCTTAATGGAAATATGATCATAGTTTTGCTGTACTTCGATAACAACTTCATTTGTTATCACGTTTTGTCATAATATATCTTAATACAAAATTTCACCGCCGTTCGCACTGACGTTTCACTCTGAACATACATTCATATTTTTAGTATAAAAACAAAAGGATTCCTTAGGTGACATATATTGGAATCAAAAGACATCTAATCACCTCGACAGCGGCATTGCTGTTGAACATGATCACTCCAACGCGTGTGCTGGTAGACGAGATGGGTAAGCTGTTGACGAAATCCCGAGCGAAATCTATGGCATCATTCCAGTGTCCAGACATGCTGCCCGAATTGTCAAGCACCAGAAGGACATCAGCGCAACATCTCGTCTCAACTGAAGCAGTATTCATGTATTTCTTTATAGAAAGCAACAACAGGTAATGCGTGATATATGTATGTGTGTGTATTTGTGCGTGTGTGTATATGTGTGTTTGTTTATGTGTGTGTGTGTGTGTGTGTGTGTGTGTGTGTGTGTGTGTGTGTGTGTGTGTGTGTGTGTGTGTGTGTGTGTGTGTGTGTGTGTGTGTGTGTGTGTGTGTGTGCGCGCGCTTGTGTGTGTTTGTGTGTGTGTGGGTGTATGGTGTGCTTCTGTTCGAGTGTATGGGTTTGAATGAATGCGTGTGCGTGCGTGTGTGTATGTGTGTGTGTGTGTGTGTGTGTGTGTATGGTGTGCTTATATATATATATATGTGTGTTATATATATATATGTGTGTGTGTATGTTGTGTGTGTGTGTGTGTGTGTGTGTGTGTTTGTGTGTGTATGTTTGTGAGTGTTTGTTTGTAAGTGTGTGGTGTGCTTCTGTTAGAGTGTATGGTTTTCGTGTACGTGCGTGCCTTCGTGTGTGCGTGCGTGCGTGCGTTCGTGTGTTTGTGTGCATGTGTTTGTGTGTGTGTGTGTTTGTGTGTATGTAAGTGTAAGTGTGTGGTGCGCTTGTGTTCGAGTGCGTGGGTTTGAATATGTTCGCGTGCGTGTATGGGTGAGAGACACTGCTTCTACGTGAGTGTGTGTGAGTATATATTCATTTGAATATTACGTATACATGTGCAGGTATTTGTACACATACGTATACAACATTGTTATCATTGCTAATACAGAATCATAATAGAGTCAATTAATGGGTGGTGATTTATTTGACCTTACTTGATTCGCACGGGAAAGTGTTGCACTTGCGCATCTCTGTCTTCCCGTTTGGGAGTGTTCGGGTTTGGGTGCCACCTCCGCAGGATTTGCTGCAGGTGCTCCAACGACAGTGGCTGAGTAGAAACTCGTAGTCTGTAGTCATATCACCAACATAATTAACCGACATAACAACATTTGCTCTGTCGTAGTTGATAGATATACGCTGGCAAACACCGAGAACTGATGACAGGAAAGGTAAATTAAAGAGAAAGCGAAATTATAGCACATATTTAACAAGATTTAACAAGTTTGCCACCTAGAGTTTCAACTCTAGATGGCAGGTGGACTAGGAAGCCATTTGGCTTATCGAGAGTCCAACCTATCTATCTAAGTATACCCCGCCCGTCTTAGGTATATGTCGATTTTATTTTAAAATATATTGACACTACTAGCACCTTCACAATCAGCTGATAATATGTTCCATTCGTTTACTGTTCTTTGTGAAAATGAAAATGTTCTAATATCTAGTCTACACTGCTTCTTTGCTAATGTAAATTCAGGTCCTCTAGTCCTTCTCTCTTCCTTGACTGTGAAAAAAATATTTCTGTCAATATTTTCATATCCATTAAATATTTTAAACACCTCAATCTGATCTCCTCTCAATCTTGTGGTTTCTAGTGTTGTTAAACCACATTCTTTTAGACGCATTTCAAAACTAATATTCCTGAGTTTTTGTATCATTTTGGTTGCTCTCCTTTGTACTCTTTCTAGCATATCAATATCCTTCTTGTGATATGGCCTCCATGCTTGTATACAATATTCTAAGTGAGGCCTAACTATTGTTTTATAAAGCGGTATTATTAGTTCTTTTTCTTTGTACACTATATTTCGCCTAATTAATCAAAGAATTTGCTTTCCCTTCGCTGCTGCAATTCCACACTGCTCTGATACCTTCATGTCAACACCACTAATAGTTAATCCTAAGTCCTTTTCTTTTAAGGTAGTATTTAATACAGTACCACCCATTGTATATTGTGCATCTTCATTCCCATGTCCTGTGTGAAGGCGCTTACACTTTCCAAAATTAAACACCATTTGCCACTTCTCAGACCATTCTATCAACTTATTAAGATCATCTTGTAAATGCTGTCTATCTGTATCACTTTTAATTTTCCTAAACACATTTGTGTCGTCCGCAAACTTCAACACCTTCTTGTTATGTCATCATCCAAATCATTGATATATATTAAGAATAAAATAGGTCCCAGTACTGATCCTTGCGGTACTCCACTCAAAATCGATTTCCAGTTTGAAACCTCCCCATCAACTACTACTCTTTGTCTTCTATCAATAAGCCATTTTTCTATCTAGTTGATCATTCCATTTCCTATGCCATGGGCCTTTAGTTTAAGTAGTAGTCTTTGGTGTGGCACTTTGTCAAAGGCTTTTTTAAAATCTAAGTAGATTATATCTACTGGTGATCCCTCATCTACGCATTTGTGACATCTTCCAAAAAACATAACATATTTGTTAAGCATGACCTCGCTTTTATAAACCCATGTTGAGATGGGTTTATCAATTTATTTTTAACAAGAAAATCAACCAGGTGATCTTTAATTAGTCTTTCTAATAGTTTACAAATCACCGATGTTAAACTCGCTGGTCTATTGTTCTCTTACTTGTTTCTCGAACCTTTTTTAAATAATGGTATAATGTTTGATTCTTTCCATTCTAACGGAACTATTCCCTCCTCTAATGACAAATTGAACACTGTTGCAAGCGGTATGCTGATTTGTTCTACAATTTTCAATAGTAATTTGGGAGGAATCCCATCCACTCCAGGTGATTTATTATCCTTCATATCTTTTGTTTTCATAGCTACCATTGTTGGGGTTACAATTAGTTGTCCTAAATAGTCAAACACTCTCTCTTCGAACTTAGTCTCAAGTACTGGTAATATACTAATATCTCCCTGGTAAACACCGAACTAAAGTACTCATTAAGGTTTTCTGCCACTAAGAATCCCTCTGTTATTATGTTTCCATCACTACCTTCTAGAGGACCGACCTTATCATGAACTTTCTGTTTACTTCGAACATAAGCATAAAACTCTTGCTGTCATGTTTTATATTAAAAGCTATTTTTTGTTCGTAGCTTCTCTTTGAATTTCTAATTTCAGCTGTAGCTTGATTAAGTGCTTCTTTATAAATGCTATAATCTTCTTCACTTCCGGTATGTCTATATGTCTTCCACATCATTTGCTTGTACTTGATTTTTCTAATGGCTTCCTTCGATAAGTGGTTCTTCTTTGACCGTTTCCCCAGTTTTTTTCAAGGGGACACATTTGTCAACGACACAGTCAATTTCACTCTTTAAAATATTCCAGCATTCTGTTGCGTATTATTATTCAGTGTGTTATTCCAGTCTATCTTTGCTAAATATTCCCTCATGTCCTTATATTTTCCTTTGTGAAATTATTTCCTGTACCTTATTTTTCTATTCCGTTCTCCCTTTACTTTGATGACAAAATGTATCTGGTTGTGATCACTACACCCCAGTGGCTCACATATCTTGACATTATCAACAAATTCCTTCTGTGAGCTCAATACTATGTCTAACACGTTCTCGCCCCTGGTTGCTTCTAGCACATGTTGAGAAAGGAAACTATCTTGTACTAAATTTAAAAACTCTTGATCCTCTCTCCCGGTACTCTGTAGAGATGTCCACTGTAATGGACATAGACGAAAACAATACTCTACTGTTTAGCATTGATACAAACTACTCACTGTCACAGGGTCTTGGGTTACATGGCTCCATCACGTGTGTGCATGCACCCATTTGTCCTTCTCCACAAACAGTCTTAGCAACGACACCCTGACCACAAGATTGCGAACACGATCCCGAATGATCTGCAGAAAAACTGTGTGTTACGTGCGCATGT
>JAODUO010001257.1:12500-15000 GCA_025642075.2 Ridgeia piscesae
CGGTCGGTCGGTCGGTCGGTCGGTCGGTCGGTCGGACGGTCGGTTGGTAGATTTATGATAACCTTAGATGGAACATTAATATTTCCCACCTAGCTTACTTTACTGTTACTGCGAGCTCTAATAGGGACCCATGCACCAAGAGAAAATGTTAACCAAATTTTAATTATGAACATGGGCAAATAATATTCCGTAGAATCTGTTGAGAATATATCCGCTTAACGTTATTCTATAAAAAAAAACCTACACATCCCTATTTTGCCTAGCCATGTAGTTAATTCAGCTAAAACTTACACCTGGCCACAACGAACGATTCAACTGAAGTGCCGGTAATGACTCAAGTGCGTTTTATAATAGAACACAAAAGGTACTGAACGGCCTAAAGGAAACATCTTTACATCTAGACTGGGCAGCACTCACACATATTTCCCGTTCCGCTTGCCACGTCCATTGTTTGTGTGCATTTGTGTGTGTGTGTGTGTGCATTTGTGTGTGTGTGTATGTGTGTGTGTGTGTGTGCGTGTGTGTGTGTGCGTGTGTGTGTGTAATTGTATGTGTGTGTGGGCGCGCTCGCGAGCGTGTGTGTGACAATGATGCAACAACACCAACATACCTGTCTCACAATTGTTGCCTACATAACCAGCTGGACAGGTGCAACTGTACGAGTCTACCTCATCGAAACACGTCGCACCGTTCAAGCACGGACGACTTGCACAGTCGTCGATGTCTGAAAGAAAAATACAAGGTAACATTTTCCCTAAATGCTACTTCCGCAATTAAACAATAATCTGGTAAACATTCAAGGATCTTTATTATCAATGAAATTGGAATATTTGTAATATATTTGTAAAAATGTAATATAACGTGTTTATGTTTTCCATCCAGACAAACCAAATATTTTGTGAAACTATCAGGATGTCCCATATATTATGTTTTAGAATGTACGAACTCGCACTTCGGCAATGTGTTTTCATAACGTTTAAGGAATCACATAATTTTCTAACAAAGTACAATAACAACTGAATCTGCGCGAAGTAATAGTTTTACTTAACGTTTCGTATACCCAGTTAACTGATAAATACCTGTTTCACAGTTTGTTCCAGTGTATCCATTTAAACACACACATTTGTACGAATTTACACCGTCAATACATGTCGCTCCGTGATAGCAAGGTCTCTGTATACAGTCGTCTGTATCTGTTGACAAATAATGCATTGTCACGTACATTTACACGAGTAGACGTTAACAATATAATGCTAAAATAAAACTATGTAGATCAAGACATAATATTTAATTAGAATGAGCATAACTAACAATAACATTAACATTTTTCAAATGTTTCATATTATTTTTACAAGTATGACAAATACAAATAAGGCAGCCTTTGATAGTTGTTACCGTTGAAAAGCTAGTCAGGCGTGAGAGAATGCTATCCAGAGAATCTCAGATGTTCGTCAATTGAAAGGGAGTTAAGTGGAAAGAGGAACACAAATAACAAAATATTGTACTGTGAACATAAAACTACTTTGATTTCCGTTCAAAATAAAATGACAATCATTTTGTCGGTTCAAAGTAACGTAATTAGTATTTGCTCTGTTATGGCATAGCATTTTCATGTGATTTGCTAATGTCGGCCGATCATTCGGTCGGTCGGTCGTTCGTTCGTTCGTTCGTTCGTTCGTTCGTTCGTTCGTTCGTTCGTTCGTTCGTTCGTTCGTTCGTTCGTTCGTTCGTTCGTTCGTTCGTTCGTTCGTTCGTTCGTTCGTTCGTTCGTTCGTTCGTTCGTTCGTTCGTTCGTTCGTTCGTTCGTTCGTTCGTTCGTTCGTTCGTTCGTTCGTTCGTTCGTTCGTTCGTTCGTTCGTTCGTTCGTTCGTTCGTTCGTTCGTTCGTTCGTTCGTTCGTTCGTTCGTTCGTTCGTTCGTTCGTTCGTTCGTTCGTTCGTTCGTTCGTTCGTTCGTTCGTTCGTTCGTTCGTTCGTTCGTTCGTTCGGTCGTTCGTTCGGTCGGTCGGTCTCGTTCGTTCGTTCGTTCGTTCGGTCGGTCGGTCGGTCGGTCGGTCGGTCGGTCGGTCGGTCGGTCGGTCGGTCGGTCGGTCGGTCGGTCGGTCGGTCGGTCGGTCGGTCGGTCGGTCGGTCGGTCGGTCGGTCGGTCGGTCGGTCGGTCGGTCGGTCGGTCGGTCGGTCGGTCGGTCGGTCGGTCGGTCGGTCGGTCGGTCGGTCGGTAGATTTATGATAACCTTAGATGGAACATTAAATGGAACATTAATATTTCCCACCTAGCTGCGATATCAACTCGTGTGTCAGGTTTGATCAACATAGATATACAATGCTCAGAAAGCAAAATAATCTCCTTCCTTTACTGGTCTTCCTAACTTTGGATACACGAGCTCTAATAGGGACCCATGCACCAAAAGAAAATGTTTACCAAATTTTTATTATGAACATGGGCAAATACTATTCCGAAGAACACTGTTGATAACATATCTGCTGAACGTTATTCTGTAA
>JAODUO010001257.1:17500-50000 GCA_025642075.2 Ridgeia piscesae
GGTCGGTCGGTCGGTCGGTCGGTCGGTCGGTCGGTCGGTCGGTCGGTCGGTCGGTCGGTCGGTCGGTCGGTCGGTCGGTCGGTCGGTCGGTCGGTCGGTCGGTCGGTCGGTCGGTCGGTCGGTCGGTCGGTCGGTCGGTAGATTTATGGTAATCTCAGATGGAACATTAATATTTCCATACTATTGTTTCGAGAGAGAGAGAGAGAGAGAGAGAGAGGTGTGTGTGTGTGTGTGTGTGTGTGTGTGTGTGTGTGCGAGCGCGGGCGTGTGTGTGTGTGTGTGTGTGTTACAATAATGCAACAACACCAACTTACCTGTCTCACAATTATTGCCTACGTAGCCAACTGGGCAGGTGCAACTGTACGAGTTGACCTTGTCAATACACTTCGCTCCGTTCATGCACGGACGACTTGTACATTCGTCGTATTCTGAGGAAAGAACATCCGACATCATTTTTGTTATGTTATCTTCTTTGTTTAGCAAGATAGCATAATATACATATAATTTTTCTCTCTTTGAAATCACACTGAATTAAATAAAAATACATATGGAATTTTGCCTATGTTATCCGTCCTTATAAGTATGATTGTGACTTGGTAATATTATTGCCAACATCGTAACCTTTGGAAAACAACTACGCAACTAAGTAAAGCAACTTAACCGCCTCACATCTGCTGCCAATTTAACCAACTGAGCAGTTGCAACTATACGAGATGACACCGTAAATACATGTAGCACCGTTCATGCACGGACGACTTGCACACTCGTTGGCGTCTGAAGGAAGAACACCACATGACATTGCCGGCTTGGGGCATAACAATAGGGTTATATTGTCGTGTAATTTCTAATAGAAATTGTAAACATTCCGTCCACTTAAGTTACTCAGCATCCGCTGGATTACATACGATTTTTTCTACTTGTTTTCATTATTTATAAGCTTTTTTTTAGTGGTAAAAACCGCTACATTTAGTTGATAGAGAAAACAAATCAACTAACCTGAGACACCTACCTGTCTCACATATGCTGCCAATGTAACCAGCTGAACAGCTGCAACTGTACGAGTTGACCCCGTCGATACACGTCGCACCGTTCATGCATAAATGACTTACGCAGTCGTCGACTTTCATGTAAAAACAAAAACCTTATTGACTTAGTGTAGTGTGTAACAATACCAGTTACGTCGTTTGGCGGTTTCTAAACGAACACGTACGTTATTAATTCGATTAATATACTCGGCATTTTATATTATTACATGTTTATTGTACACCATCATACCATTACTGGAAAAACTCCGCTATTAGGATAACGTTGACATTAGTTGGTGCAGACAATAATTCAACTAAATAGGGAAATCTACCCGCTTCGCATATGCTGCCAATGTAACGAATTGTGCAGAAGCAACTGTACGATTCGACCCCGTCGACACATGTCGCACCGTTCATGCACGGACGACTTGCACAATCGTCGACTTTGATAAAAAAAACACCACTAGGCAATATCATAGATGTTGTATAAAATAACAACACCTTATTGTGTATGCAAATTCCAAGTTCATATTATATATTTCAACCTGATTAATATAATATATGGTCTCAGGTGTGAATGTGTTTTATATCTTCGAAAACGTTGTATATAGCATATTTTGCAATAACCACGTTTTCTAAATGCAGCTGGGAACAGAATAATGAATATAATTAGCCTCACGCACACGCTCACGCTCACGCTCACGCTCACGCACACGCCCACGCCCACGCCCACGCACACGCACACGCACACGCACACGCACACGCACACGCACACGCACACGCACACGCACACGCACACGCACACGCACACGACACACGCACACGCACACGCACACGCACCACGCACACGCACACGCACACGCACACGCACACGCACACGCACACGCACACGCACACGCACACGCACACGCACACGCACACGCACACGCACACGCACACGCACACGCACACGCACACGCACACGCACACGCACACGCACACGCACACGCACACGCACACCTCACGCACACGCTCACGCTTTCTTTAACGTCGAAACAGTACTTGATCAAGTAAGTTCAATTAAAAAACACTGGCCTATTGGTTCCTGCATCAAACGTGCCGTGCTACATCAGTGTGTAATACAATTAAACAGCGAAACGTCTCCATCTCGCATCTACCGCCAATGTACCCAGCTGGACATGTGCAACTGTAGGCGTCCCCAAACGCGTTCTCGTTCACGTACGCGTACGCGCACACGCACATACAAAAGCACAAGCACAAACACATACGGTTGAAAGTCCCGAAAACGTCGCCAGTCAGGTCTAGAAACGGAGAAAATATAATATTTATGTATTTTAAAATAATTACTTTCATGCGGAAGTACATACGTACAGCTTTTTGGAACAATCAATTTTATCATCAAAGCTATCTATGGTTTATTGCACCAACTCGTCAAACAGAGAGGATATATTCGCCATTTTGTCCAATGTATCCTACGTTATCCACCACCTTGTCTTAATAAATATAATTGGATATACTTTAACAACATGTTTTGTTCATGAAAACTGGACCTAATGCAAGTTTATATCCTGGTTAAAGATTACACAAAACTGATTAAGGTTCATATTATTATAAACCTTATACAATTTTCTAAGAAATGTGACCTTGTTTTGAAGCGGCAGAAAAATAAAATTTGAAACGTCGTCCGTTTTCCAAAAGCCATAGTTATTGAATCAAGTAGGCCACATGATTGGTTTTGGTATGGTGTCTTGCATTGGGATCTCGTCGCCAAGGGTATACAAGGATCGTCATCTCACCAAAATATGTGGCTGCTGGCATGGCTTTCCCCAAGGGATGTGCATGGATAACGTAGGATACAATCTTTTCTGATTTGCAGATGTATAGTTTATGCAAAAAATAGACAAATGTTCTATACCTAATAGAAAGAAACTTTAAAGTATTTGGTGGCTAGTTAATTAAGTGATACATTGATATGATTTTAACCAAACATATTGATACACTTATGTTAAGGAAAGCGTAATGCATGGAACAATATAAATAAATCGTGGCGATGTGTTACTCTAGTTTTATGCAATGAAAACATACACCATGTGTTATATAACCTAACATTTATTATGACATCCGGAGAATTTGTGAACACACTAACTAACAACTGAAACGTTTTGATAAAGTAGTGTATGTATCGTGAATAAAATGCAATGTACACATCCACATGCGGATAACGTAGAATACACATAATTGTAATAATTTATTATAATTGATTTGTTGTAGGATGCCTTTAAACATGCGATTACTGGACACACATACTCGACTTGTTACAAATTATTCCAGCACCGTATAGCTTCCAGCTCGTATATAATATTCGTGGTTGCGAATAACACTCACCGATAACGTAAAATACAATGTTGTGCCATCTGGCCAAATGTTAACATTACTTACGGGTATATTTGTCATGATATTACAGGCCTACAGTGCATTTGTATACAACACAAGAAAATGTAATAGCCTGACATTCGTTGCTTTGCAAAATTAGCTTAACTAACTTGGATAACGTTGGGTACAAATAACGTAGAATACAACGCTCCCCTACCATTGATCAGCACAAGTGAGATATGATCTCGGCATCTAAGGGACATAGCCTGAATGCACGCTGTGACCTGCCTGTTGGAGCAGGTGGGATCAACGTTGCCAAGATGTCCTTACCCATAGTTCGTCAGGACGTGTGGGCCAGCGGTAACATCCCTCGACATTGCCAAAACTCTCCATGAAGGTTACATTGATCTCCTCTTCGTCAATTTCGGTGATCTTACCTACATAGACATTCGTGCTGTACCTCACAGCAACAAATGTCCCGACACGAATTCCCTCTTCTTTAACAGCTGAACTGTCTGTTTCCTCGACTTGACTTTGTTGTTCTTCTGTTTGTTCAGTCGGAGGTTCCTGGGTTTCTTGACTTACTTGTTCCGCGGTAGATTGACCTTGCAGTTGCTCATTTGATGTTTCGTGTCCGGACTCGTGTCTCGTCTTCCTCTTAATCCACCCTGGGCAATTCGGGTGGAAGTTGCACAGCGACCAACAACAAGACCTGAAACATGATGTCTCACGGATGTAGATGTGATCATCCACTGGCATCACGGCGTGTGTCTTAATTGTACCATAAACTCTAACAGCTCCGATGGATGGCAACTCTGTTGACGCTTTCTTGGCGTCCTCCTTCATGACAAATAGATACGTCACCGCTGACTGTGTCTCGGAAATACCCCAAGCATAGACATCTTGGGCCGTCTTGATCAATTTCCCTATTTTGGCAGCTCGGTCAGCTGCCCGTTTAACAGAACCTCCTACGCCATCGCATGGTCCCTTGCCATGACCGCTTTCAAGGTACTGCCATGACGCAGATATGCCGAACATGGCCTTGTGCAGTGACACTAGGTTGAAGATTCATGTTCATGTACTGACTTGTCGGTGAATCGGACAGATAATGGATCTGTTGGATGTGCGCCAGATTCTGTTTGATCCAACCAACGATGGCCTTTAAGAATGCGAACACTGTCGCGACAGTGTACGCCATTTCATCTGAAAGTACCACGAGGCTTTTGTGTTTCAGTTCTCCGTTTACACCCTTGGTTCACCGCCGGATGAACTGTCACCTGTTACTTCGAATAGTACGCACTGCTAATTTCTTCCAGATAGTGGCATACGTAATTCTCGGCAAAAATTACCTGCACGATTCATTCAGTTTTTGTGAGTGTTTCCTTCAGAATGGCCAGATTCTCATATTGCGTGCGTACTCTTTCGGAGTGCTGTATGAAGAAGTCCAAGGTCTCCAAGAAATCTTCTTTGAATTTTGATTTCGGAACTGTCTCCTCCACAAGTGTAGTCTTCTTGATGGTAGTATCTTTGTAGAGGCGTACGACCTGTTTCCATACTTGGAAGGTGACCGTGTCGTTGCTTAATGCATCTATCTTCACAGCGAGATATTCGCTCGTCTCTTTCTTGTTTGAATGATATGAAGACTGTTGAACACCTTGTGAACGCAGTACTCGTAGACATAAGCAAACTTCTGGTGGGTTTTGCACAAACAGATTTTACGCGATGCGTATGAGACAGATAGAACATTCTTCGGTCAGCAGCGTTGGGGTTTTCTAAGTTGTACTTTTTATAGAGTACCCTTATGCTGTCGCTGAGAATGTACTTTTGTATGTACTTCCCATCCACGTTCACACTGTCCCGTTTGCCAGGCAAGCAGGTTGCGTTTTCATCCTTTTTGAAGAAGAAGCCAATCGACTTACGCTTAATAGCAGGCGTTACTTTCCTCTTCGAATCTGCCTTTTCGTACGCCGACTTAGGCACCTTCCTTTGCATCTTGAGCGTGCCAGCCAGAAGCCTTGCAGAACAGGTCTTACTGGCCGACTTTATTGCGAACCTACATGCCACCTTTCCAGATGCTCTAAGATGCTTCATCAAGGTGTGATGTAGGATAAGCGTCTTGCGTACTCGTTTTGCCTTGCGTTGTGTAATTCCAATGTCACGCAGCAGGACATCAGCATTCTTGGTAGGTATGTATATCATGCACAACTTTTATTTCACAAAATAAACAAGGTAATCTCATATAGTATACCTTGAATGTAAACTTGGGAAAGAAACATTTTTCATTATGAAGGGAATCTAGCTAGTACAATGTCTCATTTGTTTGTCATGCATGCATTGCTAAATGCAAACTCATCTTTGGTTTTGCAAATTGCGTGTTAGACCCGCAGCAGAACTACTTAGTTTGAATCTAGCCTAAACGTTGCCATAAGAACGTCATGGAATGTGTTACAATGCTTCCTTCCCCGCGATAACGTAAAACACCGGATAACGTAAAATACATCATTTGGTATTATTGAACCATACGTGATTAAATTAGGTCTCGATATTATGCACAACTTGAATTTCACAAAAGAAACAAGGTACCCTCATATAGTATACCGTGATTGTATACTGGGGAAAGCACGTATATGATAAAGGTGGATAACGTAGAATACATTCTTAACGAGGACGCTGTTTTTCTGCCACTTCGATGTCTTGTGACGATCAGAAAAAAATACTATGCTTATGGCTTTTGTTTTATGTGACAGCTCAATGTATATGTGCTATGTAGACATATTTTCCAGTCAGGTAACACTTCATTGGTACACAGTTATGATATAAATTATGCGGATAACGTAAAGTACATGACTTTTGTGGACAAGCTACACACATGTGTAAAGTAAGGAAAACACAGGCGTATGTTTTAGAGAACATCATAAAGTAATATGTATATATTCATAGAATGAACTAAACCAATTAGTTAAGCAGCTAACAGTTACTGAATATTACGAATACCATCCTTTTTAATACTACCCTTTGCTATGGACAAGCCAAAATGGGATTTTGTGTGTGTTTCGTAGACACAAACTCATATAAATTATCATACCACCATAATAAGACGACTACTGCAAGAAAGAGCAAGCCGAGCTCCATTTAACTAAGCTATTTATATTCCTATTACAGCCATACAACGGATTTTATAGACCAAAGTCACAATATTTGGTACTGGCGACGTTTTCGGGACTTTCAACCATACAGTGTATATTGTCTAGTCGAGGCTGGGTGACTCCCCTCGTTTACGTTCGTCTAAACGTTCGTTATCGTGTATCGGATACATTTCTGGAGCTTTATGCGCTGTTTAGCAAACATTTACACTATTATAGCTGGTCCAACATCCCAGAAAGTGGGCATAGAACCATTTGTTTTCTAGACACGAACCGTGTTTAAATCTTGACCTTAGCTATATACATATATGACATGAACGCGCCAATATAGACGCGCCACCATAGGGACCGCTAAGGCACCTCAGCATTAGTTTACTTTCTTAAAGGCTAAGCCGTTACTGTCGATACGGCACGAAACTAATAACACAGGGACTCCCTCCCGATTCGTGATTGACATTTTCCATGTACGAGGACTCTCATCGATATCGAAGAGTTACAAACTAGAGGAACATCTCGGCTACCTACAAAGTCCCGGCGATTTTGATGAACGGTCGGGCAACTATCACCTCCTCAGCTTGAAATCACAATCGAAACTTTACGGTATAGTTTTCGCCATCGCGACGCATTTGACAGACAGCGTTATACACTGCTGCATTACGTTGGTCAAACGACAGACCTTGAGTGAATGATAATTTTTGACATTTCATTCGTCGGCATCAAAGAGCACTTCTTGGTGGAGACAACCATTGTACAATCAATGTAGAAACAAAGTCAATCGTGAACGAAAGTCGCTGCAACAAAGGTACTATGAACGTAAAATACAGGCTCTTGAGAAAGATCACTCGAAACGATGGGGGAATAACATCAAATAAAATATTGCTAGGGTCAAAGTAAATTGCGACAGTCTACAGGGACTTGCTAACTCGCATTGCGCGGGAAAATTAGACGTTCTCGCCGATAACGTGTGAGATTTCTTGCAATCCGTGACGACTGACTTTACCCCACTATCACCGGACGATACCTTCCTCCCGCTTGGAGCAGATACCTACGTCCCAGATACATACATCATCAGCGTCGTATCAGCTAATTCTCTATCACGGATTTAAACAAACAAAGCTGCCGGACTGGACGAAATACCAAACTGGATTCTATAATACTAATGTTTTTCTATAGCGGTAATTCCCGCATGGTGTATCGATGCGCTGTACAAGAAATGTAATAAATGTATTAATAAATAAAAATGATAATTACAAAAATTAATATAAATAAAATAAAATGTTGGATGTTTGGAAATTTTAGATGTACACTGGTATACCTTTATATGTAAATTATATAAATTAATTTAAAATAAATTAAACGCTGTTTCAAAGATGTATATTACTAAACCTATGTATGTAAATTATATTAATTAATATAAAATTAAAACCTTTACTATATCTATGTATGTAAATTATGTATTTAAAACATAACCACTCATTAAAACGTGTATAACACTAAAATTAAATAATGCCGTGTCCATCATTTCAAATCAATTTGATGTAATTGAAATTTATAATAAAAAGATATGTCTTTAAACAGTTTCTAAACATAGATAATGTGCCACATGCACACATGTTCACAGTTAATTCATTCCAAATGCCGAATTGCCAATACACGTCTTTGTTATGCCTTGGTGCAATGTTGGCGCATACGTCAGGCGTAGGCGTCCGTCACTCTTTCGTGGTTGAACAAGTTTTGCCAGATAAGACGGCGCCAAACCATTGATGCATTTAAAAATCATTACCAACATATTGAAGGCGATTCGGCTCTCAACAGGCAGCCAATGCAGATCCTTCAACACTGGTGTGATGTGGTCGTGTTTACTGGTGCGTGTTATTAGCCTGGCTGCATTGTTCTGGACACGCAGTAACGGAACTCTCTGCGATAGCGGCATGTTATATAACAATGAGTTGCAGTAGTCTTAAGATGATGTTTTGATGTAAAGATCACCATCCTAGTTTTTTCATCGTTTAATTTCAACATGTGCAACGCTATCCATCGTCTGACTTCCCCAATACAGTCTGTGAGTCGCCTCGTAGTTTCCACTTGGTCGCCTGGTGCAGCGGGATTGTACGACGCATATAATTGAATTCATGCGCGCCTGAGTTACCACACAGGGTAATTGTATCCCCCTATTATTGAGATTATCGTACGTTTATACACGGTTCGCTACTATAATTTTACATTGTTTGTGACAGTGAAGGTACGTTCCATCTTGGAGGTGTCTGGTTGCCTGGATTTTAATAATTTTATGTGACACTACCAATTTTATATTTGTCGCCATGGTGATCGCTTACACAAGTCACCAACTTCACCAAGTATGTCAGCGATCCACGAAATCGCTCATGCGCGTCTCCAGGGAGGTCAACTATAATCTTATGCAACTGAACATTTGTTATGCAATACCTACACACAGAGGGACCACTGGCAGTGAGTGTCGTCTGCGAGCGCCAAAACAATTCAACCCATTGTGACAACGACGAGGAACTCTGTTGTTAAACAAACTGGTGTCATCATATGATAATATACTGACTTCGTCGGAATCGCGTAATGGGTCTACTACTGCGCCAAGCTGCTCTGATCGATCTCTTACCAGTGCTATGACGTGTGTGCTCCTCAACACTCGATCTGTCTGTAATAAACCAGTAACCGTTAAAGAACACGTGATTGATCAAAAAGCTGACTTAATGTTCTTGACTGAAACATGGTGCAAACCAAGCAAGACTGCTGTTATCAACGGGTTAACCCCGTCAGGTTACAGCTTCATTGGCGAGTGCCGTTCTTCGAAGCGTGGAGGCGGTGACGAATTGTTATATAAGTCGGCATATAAATTCAACAACCAAACTATATGACATATTTGAACATTTAGGCATTAAATAAACTCAAACTTCGAGACCTATGCGTGTTGTCATCATTTACCGCCCACCAACCACCTCCATCCAGTCGTTCCTTGGCGAATTCGAAACGTTGTTGTTACACGGAAAGACATGTTCATTGTCGGTGACTTCTATCTTAATTGTAAACTTAATAATGCGCCTAGTGTAAAGGTATTGAATGTCGTTTTAGCAGAAAAACAACTTAAAACAGCATGTCACAGAACCCACACATATGAAGGGACACATGTTAGACTTGGTAATAATACGCTCATCTAGTTCAATCGTGTGGACAACGTCAGCGTACCCCAGCAGCATATTTATAGACCACTACCGTGTCGTGTTCCGTCCATCGTCGGCTAGCCCTGCGCCTGCTCATGCCGTGAAACAGCTGCGTGATTTTCGCGGACTTGATTTCCTTCGCTTCGAAACTGACCTTTCTTCGCGTCTTGCATCTGTAGATACTACTTCAGATGTGAATGCCATGGTTGGCCAGTACGAGCATGAGGTTTGATCAACCATTGACTTGCATGCCCTAGTTACTGTGAGAATGAAAGCTTGCCGACGCAAGGAACCGTGGTACAACGACGACACCCATGAAGCCAGGGCCTTAATACGTGCAAACGAGAAGAGATGGAAAACAATGCAACTCGAGGTGCATCGCCAGATTAGTATTCAGCATCGAACAGCGGTCAACAACATGATCAAGCGAGCGAAGCGTGCTCACTACGAGTCAGTGTTGTCATGACTTGAACAGCAAACATGCTTTCGTGTAGTTAACACTTTGCTAAAGCCCCCCGGGTAAAATTCTTCAACAATTCAGTAACACTGAATCACTTTGCAATCATTTCGCAACCTACTTTGCAAAGAAAAAAAAATGAATGCTGACGAATGACGAAGACTATTCTATCGTTTCTGGCAGCCAACATTTGTTAATTGAAGTCGATCGACTGCTATCTACGAGTGAAGAGGAAATAAAGAACATCATCAGATTGTGCCCTCCAAAGTTATGCAGCCTGGACTCTTGCTCCACTGATCTGTTGAAGAAAACAATAGGTGTACACGTTCCTTATCTGGTGGCAATAGTGAATGACAGCTTTAAGCACATTTACAATATTAAAACCGCTTCTCATATCCGACACTTTCGACAATGACATTAAAGAACTAGAAACCAGTGTCAAACATAGCATTCGTCGGCAAAGTCTTAGAGAAAGTTGCAGTTCGTCGTTTGCTTGACCATCTTACTTTGAATGGGCTGCATGAGGAATACCAATCGGCATATAAGATGCTTCACAGTACAGAAACAGTTCTACTGCGTGTTCGGCATGACATATCTAGCGAACTCGACAAACATCGTGCAATGCAGTTTGTCATGCTGGACTTATCATGTGCATTTGACACGACTAACCATGAACATTTGCTAACACTTGCATGATTGACCATGAACACTTGCATGATTGACCGTGAACATTTGCTAACACTTGCATGACGAATACGGTGTGCGTGAAATGGAAATTGAACAAGTAAACTGCTCTCGCCTACTAGGTATCATAATGTCACACGATCTAATGCGGCAACTCCACATCAATGAAATTCCAGCAAAGGATTCACAACGCCTGCAATTCATTATCCTGCTCAAGCGAACTGGAGTAAAACCCCATCATATCGTCAAGATATATACTACAATCATCCGCTCCTTTATCGAATACGCCTGCCATGTGTGACATACGAGCCTAACAAACAAAACCAAGCAAACCAGCTCGAAAACATACAGAAAAGGGCCATGTGCATTATATTTCGCGTCTCCATCACCATTGCAAGAATACCAAAGCTTGCAGTCTGAAGAGAGGCATTTTGTTCGCGAGCATGCAGCAGCCCATTCACAAGCTGCACCATCTCCTGCCTCCCTCCGAGAAAAGTAATTATGCATCCGTAACGCTCGCGCTTACGTCGTTCCTCGTTGTAGTACCGACCGTTTTTATCTCTTTTTGTGTATGGACTATACAATTGGCAGTAACTGCATTTTTCCTATTCACATACGAGTATTACATGCTTTGAACTCTGAAATGTTTTTGCTTTTTAGATGTTTTAATGATTTATAATTTCCTTATTCAGGTTATGTATTCCATTTATATTTGTAATAGTCTACTTTGCAAACATTCTTAGAATGTTGTTCTGCCACTGTAATCAGTCAATATATATATATATATATATATATATATATATATATATATATATAGTTTTACTAATATACATTAATAAATTGTTTTATCAGTCGTAATGTTCTTATTGTATTTATCAACCGCTATGGCTGCCAGGAAATAAACGTTATAGGATATAATTTATGTGAATCAACGTCGTCTGTTCAGTAGTTCACCATTCACAATCATTGCCGTAAACAGCCCGATGTCGCAACGAGTCAACAACAACAACGCTGAGCAAAACGTCGCGCTGCTCTTCAAATGCAGTTTTCTACGTCGCCGGTGATATTAACAGTAAGATCGGACACAAGCACTCCAGCGAATGTTTTACGGAACAACACCCGCGCGGCATGCGGCATACGGCTTAACAACGATATTGCACATGCTGATTTCCTTGAGGAGCCGTGCTCGTCGCAAAACAACATGGCGACAGTTCAGATTGTGCCCCTATACAACATCAGTTGTTTAACATGCTCAGTGGACCTGCAATGGCAAAACATTGCCAGCATTTTCACAAAGCATTGGAAGTTCGTGAATCACTATCGAGGGTCGCGCCTAGAGCGTTCTTCGTACTTTCTTCACGCTCTTTGATGCCATGCTCGTTTCTCGTATGATATCTTAGTTGCATTTCCCAATGGCCTTTCTTGCTTTCTTTTTGATGGTCTTGCATATTTCTGCGTACTCTTGTTGTTTGTTGTCGTCGTTGTCCGCCATTTATCGTCGATTCGTCATCAGGGCTCATGTTGGTGACGATATCCTCGATTTATGTGGCTTGTAAATTGCCTTAGCTACACTTGACGCGCTTTGTTGGATGATGTTTGTGATTGATTCGCTCATGCCGTCTATTTCTTGTAGTGCCTCGAATCGGTGTCTCTGAATAGGAGTTGGAATTCGATCTTTCATATTTTATTATATTCCTATGGCATCTACTCTTGGTGGTCTCTTTTCCATCGTTTTTTTCTTTCCACCTCTTCATCCAGTTTGATGTTGCTCATAGCCATTCTGTGGTCACTTCCAATGTTGACGTGATTGATAACTGTTACATATGTGACGATTTCTGGCCTGTTTGTTAGTTTGTGGTCAATTCCAATCTTGGTTACACCGTTCGGACTTTTCCACGTCCATCTCCTCCATGCTCTCTTCTGGAACATGGTATTTATGATTTTGATCTTTCTAGATGTTGCCCATTCTACCAAGGTGTCGCCTCGTTCGTTTATCATTTCGAGCCCAAGTTTTGCCCGTTGCCGTTTCCATAGCTTTTATTTTCCCTATTTGAACATACAAGTCTCCCATGACTATCGTGTAGTGATTTGATTTCCATAAACTCTCATCTACGTTGTTGTAGAAGCTATGCATGACTTCTTCTGAGTATGATGTTGTTGGTGCGTATACTTGCACTATCTTTAGATTCTAGCGTTTTGTTTTTGCAGTGAACAACGTCTGCTCCTCTGTGGCTGATGCTGTTTACCCTCACTATATGGTCTTTCCATTTCCTGATTATGAGAATGACTATTCCGGTTTGGCCGTTGTTTGCCTTATAATAGTATAGTAATTGGCTGCTTTGTAAGGTAGTGAAACATTCATCTGGTCTTCTCACTCCGAAGATCGCGATTACGTCCCAAACCATCCTGAGTTCCCTAAGTTCTTCTTCCAGTTGTTATATGCGTTCATCGTTTGGTAGAGTTCTGACGTTGTAGATCGCTATCATTAGTCTAGTTGCCCTCTTTCGGAGGCTGTTTTCGACCCAGAGATTCTTAGCACCCCCTGCACGTAGTCCTAGTTGAATAGAGTTGCATGCTTGGTCAGGGAATGTGTGGGTGCCGCTGGGGAATGGGGGCATTGGCTTTGAAGTGTTTGCACGCTGGTGTTGTTGGCCTACCTATCCACGCTGGCCAGTGCGGGATGAAAGGGGCAGGCAATATAGGATGAACGAAATAGCACAAAGTTCGACACGGTGGCTGTATCGGTAACGAGCCACCGACATATATATATATATATATATATATATATATATATTATATATATATATATATATATATATATATATATATATATATATCATTATCATCTCATCATCATCAAATTCATGTGTCGGTCGCGATGTGACAAAGACTGCTTCCATCACTTGATTATTGCTCTCCATTTATCTCTCTGCTATGAGAGTGATGTCCATGAGTCGGACTTTATCTCTCAGCTTCAGGTTTCTCTTGATGGTATCCTTGAACCGGAGATGAGAGCGCCCTCTCTTTCTGTGACCAGAAGACAGTTGAGAGTAGAAAATCTGCTTTGGTAGCCTGTTTGGTGACATCCTCATGAGGTGTCCAGTCCACCGGAGATTTTTTTCTGATCAGAAGATCTTCCATAGATGGCAGCCCTGTCCGTTCGAGTATGTCCTTGTTTGTGTCACTTTGTCCATCCAGGTTATCCTCATGTTCGCACGAACGCAGATGTTGCATCATGAAGTCATGCAGCTTTTTCACCTGTCGTCTGCACTCTGTCCAGGCCTCGGCTCCGTATAGGAAGTATATCTATATGTGTCTATGTGGAGCATCGCTAAGTAGCGGTTCCCACGACAGCTGTCTTATTTCTACATGTTTTGACGTATTTCAACTCGCTGTTCGTTCTAAAAGTTCACATGACGCACTTCAGCCCGCATTTGTGACAACAGTGACATCAACAGTGCGTTTGTAACAACAATGACATCAACAGTGCGTTATTCTAGGTCACAGTTGTTGTCTGTTGACCGATATGCAACCAGCGATACCAAATCCCGTCTCACCGGCTGTGTAAATCTTCTTCTTCGTCAACTCTGCATCTTCAAGCGTTTCTCTACGAGACGTAAACACCGTGGCGGTCGTAAACTCGCAAAACAGATCGAGACAATAGTTCACTGCGCACGAGTACCGACGTTGCCAAAACGAAGCCGAAATGTACACAATTTAATAACATTACCGCTGTGTAATCAGGTCAGCAAAAACGCTATCAAGGCGTTCGCGTATGTTACGTCAACGCTCAATCGTGCCGGAACAAAACACTTGCCATCGCGGACCATATACTTGATAACCAACTCGATATGATGGCGTTATCCGAAACGTGGTTGAAATCTTCACGCGACTCCAATGTGATTAAAGACATCGTTCCAAATGGATACTGCATTAAGCATACGCCTCGTCCTATTGGCAAAGGAGGCGATGTCGCCATTATCCACAAATCCGAAATCGTCCTACACAAACAAGATGCCGATGCGTTTCGATCGTTTGAACACATCGACTGCCGGCTGAAAACCCCTATGTATTCCATGAGAATCGTTGTCTTTTACCGTCCGCCGCCATCAGCGAAAAATGGATTAACAACGACTGTGGTTTTTTATGAATGGGACCGGTTCATCGATCAGCAAACCATAAAACCTGGTCCTTTGATTATCATGGGAGATTTGAACATTCATATCGACAACACTACAAATGTTGATGCACGGCGACTGATCAATTCTGTGAATGCCACAGGAATGGTGTTGCATGTTCGCGAACCGACCCACAGGAAAGGTCACACGTTAGACGTACTCATGACCCGCAGCACGGACGAACACCTTGTGCGAAATGTCACCATTACGGACATGGGCCTTTCGGACCATTCTGCAGTGAATTTTAATATAAACATTGTTCAACGTCGCACTGGTTTGATGAAAATCAGATACCGCAAAACACGCGCTATTGATACAGTGTTTTTGCGACGAGATATTCCACTGTTCAGCTCTAATGATCTAGACGCGCTGAACGTGGGAGAACTAGTGGATCGGTACGATAAGTTGCTTGTCAGCTTAGTGGATTCACACGCGCCTATGCTTGAAAAGCAAATCCGACTACGGCAAGATACAGTTTGGTATACAGATGATGTGCGGGTTGAGAAACGAAAGAAACGGCAGAGAGAAAGATCCTGGAGAAAATCCAGACTAGAGGTCGCTGACCAGTGCAAGAGAGTCAATGCATTACTTACCAAAACAAAATGTGCCTACTATTCCAGCAAAATCCGAGACACAGGCAAGAATCAACAACGACTTTATCGAATTGTAAATTGCCTGCTTCATCGCAAAGTAGGAACTATGCTCCCTACCTAAACGTCCGAAGCTGAAATGGCGGGTCTGTTTTTCAGCCATTTTTCTGAAATTGTTTCGCACATCGTTGTAACATCACTGCAGTCGTCCGTCATGCCGGAACAAAATACAAGACCAGCTACATGTCGCCACTACTCAAGAAGACTGGACTAAATCCGGAGTCACTACTAAACGATAGGCGTATATCAAATCTGCCATTTATTTTTAAAGTAATCGAGCGCGTCGTTGCAAAACAGCTGACCTCCTACTTGCAAGAAAACGACTTACACGACCAGTTTCAGTCCGCATACCGGCAAAATCACACTACCGAGACGGCGCTGATTAAGGTCCACAATGACATTCTATGTGCTGTCGATCGTGGTTGTGTCGTTGTGTTGGTCATGCTTGACTTGACTTGACAGCCGCTTTCGAGACCATCGAACATGCCATTCTTCTCAGCCGACTCTTTCACAGATTCGGAGTCACGGGCTCTGCGCTTGAGTGGTTCCGATCGTATTTGTCCGGTCGCCACCAAATCGTTCGGATCGGAAATGAAAAATCACCCCCAAAGGATGTAACGTTTGGTGTCCCACAGGGTTCCGTACTAGGGCCATTGCTGTTTACAGCATATATTACACCAGTAGGCGACATTATCAAGAAATTCAGCCTGGATTACCACCTCTACGCCGACGATACACAGTTATATGTTTCCTTCGCTCCTGGGGGAAATAGTCAACTAAACACAATGGATCGTTTGTGTAACTGCCTCCAGGAAATTGGTGAATGGTTTCGAACCAATTTACTCAAGCTAAATGACCACAAGACGGATGTCATTATGTTTGGAACAAAGAAAAAGAAAAAGGACTTTCGCATCACCGTTGGTGACACGACAAGAATCCCTTCATCGAGTGTTCGCAACCTTGACGTTGTATTTGATTCCTCCGTCAGCATGACTAGTCACATCAGTACCATTTGCCAAACTGCATATATGCATCTTCACAACATTAGCCACATCAGGCGATATCTCACAATAGATGCCACTAAAGCACTCGTTCGCGCTTTTGCTACATCGAGACTGGACTACGGGAACGCGTTACTAATTGGACTACCCCGTGATCAGATTAATAAACTCCAGCGAATTCAAAACATGGCAGCCAGAGTAATCACGATTACACCACGTCGTGATCATATAACGCCAGTTCTAAAAGACCTACACTGGCTGCCAGTTAAATGCCGCATCGAGTATAAAATACTTCTCCATGTGTACCGATGTCTGAATGGGATGGCTTCCCTGTATCTGGCAAACCTGCTAAAGAGACAGAGTCCAGGACGCACGCGTTCACCTGAACAACATTTGCTCGACATCCCGCGTACGAAGCTGGCCAGTTTTGGTGACCGGTCTTTTCGTGTGGTGGGACCTCGCCTATGGAACGCATTGCCCATTGTTATCAAGTGTTGCGGAACTTTGTCGGCATTCAGAAAGGCACTAAAACGCACATTTTCAAAGCATATTACTGCTGACATTTTAAGTATTCAATGACATTTTATTTAGAAAATGTGTTTCAAACATTTCATCTTATCTTATTTTCACACATATGTACTGACCTTTATATATGCCATCGCTTAGTATGTGATTTTGCAGGTAAACAGAGAATTAATTAGTTTTATTTATTTATTTTACTCATCGTCGTTAATTGTATGTAATATTTAATTAACAGTTTTAATATCAATAATTTAATGTTTCTACATTTGTTTTATCTGAAAGTTAATTTTACAGTTGTATTTATTATTATTAATATTAGTTTTAACACATAATAAATAGCTTTTTATTTTATTGTACAGCGCTTTGAGCATATTTGGATATTGCGCTTTATAAATAATAATAATAATTATTATTATTACTGGACTCCATCATTGCACGGTATATCTTGCCTTTAACCCGCATGGACACATGGTGGTTGTTCCAGAGTCTCTGGCGTAGTCGGCCGAAAGATGCACTAGCCTTGTCCATCCTCCTCTGTATTTCATCGTCAATGCATCCATTACTTGATATAGTGCTTCCGATGTAGGTGAATTCCAGAACAGATATCAGTTTGTTTCCATCAACCATGATATCTTAATCTCGGGTTGGGTTGGTACAGCACCTCGGTCTTCTTTATGTTAATCTTCGGGCCGAACTTCTTTGACGTATCGGAGAAAGCAATAACTATTTTCTGCATCTCTTCAGCAGAGTGTGCAACCAGTGCACTGTCATCCGCGAATAGCAGCTCTCTCTCATCAGTATCCGAGTAGTCTTGGTCTTCGCTCTAAAGAGTGCGACGTTGAATAGGTCAGCCCTCTGCCTGAACTGAATGTAGACGCCATCACCCATGTCTTGGAAACCTCGTCGAGCATTGCTGATAGGAAGATGGAGACGAGCGTGGGGACCAGTACACAACCTTGCTTGACTCCATTTGTAACACTGAACGATTCCGAGACTTCCCCTCCGACACTAACTTTCGCTATCATTCCGGTATGTTGAGCCTGGATCATAGTTGTGAGCTTCACTGGGCATCCATACTTCCTCAGTAGCTGCCATAGCCAGGTCATCCCAACTGTGTCGAACGCCTTACAGAAGTCGACACATACTATGAACATTGGTCGGTCCTGCTTAACGCACTTTCCTCTGAAGCCATATTGTGTCTCCGGAACTACCTCTGGTGTTATGTGTGTAGATAGTCTATTGAGGAGGATCCTGGCGAAGATCTTGACTGCTATAGAAAGAAGAGAGATTCCTCTATAGTTCCCATAGTCACTTCACCTTTCTTGTAGATGGTTACAATGCTGGCATCCTTCCATGCTAATGGTACAGAACACACCTCCCAGGCATTGGTGATTAGTTGGTGCGATTTTCTGAACAGATTGTCTCCTCCCAGGTGCTTTGCCATCTTTCAGGCCGGCGATTGCTCTAGCCATCTCAATCGTAGTTGGAATCTCATCGAGGCTTGTCTTGGTAATGCGCAGCGGGATGTTGTCCAGAGCTTCGTGATCTATGTCACCAGGGACGTTGAGTAGCTTCTGGAAGTGTTTAATCCATCTTGCCATAACACTCTTGCTATCAGAGAAGGTCTCCATTCTATGTGTTGATTTCATGTGAACAGGTCCTTTCTTCTTGGGTCCCCACACTTCCTTCAGTCCATTGTAGAAGCCTTTCATGTTGTTTCTGTCAACAGCTCTCTGCAGCTCCACTGCCTTCCTTTCCCACTAGTCTGACTTCAGTGCACGGGTGCGTTTTTGTAGCAGTAGCAGGCATCTTTGTATGCTGCAGTGGTGGATCTAGTACTCCAGGTTTGCAACACTCTCTGGTGGGCTTGGTCTCTTCTGCTCATTAGAGTCCGTAGCTCCTGGTCGTTGGGGTTGGACCAGCCCTGGTATTTTCTGTCTGGCTTGCCAAGTTATGTCTTGGCTGTGTTGTATACTACCTGCTGTAGAGCTGCCCATTCCTCGTCTGGTGTTGAGCTTTACTTCTCTAGTCCATTTGCCGCTCCTAAGTTTATAAAGGTGAACCTATGAATGTTCTATAGTATAAACGTTTTTGGTGGAGTTATCATCATATGGGGGGTCATTGATGAAATCCATTTGGCTTGTCACTCCAACAACCTTGAGGATATTTTTATATGTAAATTAGTGCGGCCATTATAGAAAAGTTTGTTTATTCAATACTGTCGAAAGTATGCATGATAATGTCACAAAAAAGTATGACTATGCTTATGTTTTCATGGTGAATGATTATGATAGGCACCATTGAAATTTGCATATGTATATATATATATATATATATATATATATATATAATATGTAATAATGCATATGTATATATATATATATATATATATATATATATACATATACATATACATATACATATACATATACATATACATAACATATAATATACATATAATATACATATACATATACATATACATATAATAAAATAAAATAAAATATAATATACATATAAATAATATAAATTTTAAGGGTTTTTAATAATTTAATGAAAAAAAAGCATACTTTTTTGTGACATTTTGAAAATTTTTTGAAAGAAAAAAAACCCCAATATATATATATATATATATATATATATATATATATATATATATATATATATATATTTTTAAAATATATTTCTTTAAAAAATTCGAAAGTATCCTTGATAATGTCACGTAAATTATGTATATGCATATGTTTTTATGGTGAATGATTACAAGAGGCACCATTTGAAAGTTGTAATATGTAAATATATATTGCTAATATGCAAATTAGTCACCGCCATTATTTAAAAAACTACTTTTTCAAAGTCTCTGAAAGTATTCATGATAATGAGATAACAATTTTGTTTACAACCACATTCCCATGGTCAAGAATTATGCTCAAGATAAATGTAAGCACAGGGATATAATTTACTACACAATACCATTATTGAAAGGTATAATTTCTACCATAACTCGGTACAATGCTGAAGCTATACCAATGGTAGAACTTCGGCACACATTTGGTGAGAAGAATGCAACCAAGACAGGTAAGGGTGGGTTGAGAGGCATGACACTTTCACCTGAGCTGGTCACCGAATGGATTGATTCGTTCCCAATCGCTGTCTACCTCACTGATGCCATGGAGCACATGCACTTTGAAGAAGCACAGACCAAACACAAAGAGGAATGTTAGAAGAGGCGGAAACTTGACTCTGATGATCGATAGCGGATTGTGCAGAGCTGGAAATAACATTCCCATCCACTATCAATCAACAGTGATGTACTTTAGCAATATTGTCAATGGTCAGGTAACTTCAAATGTGGTCAATGTCACCGATGCCGTACTTATTGGTGCGAAGATGGCACATTCATTTTGCGACTCCCTTCCATCTAGATTCCATGCCAAGATTTCCAGTCAAGTGAAGAGATGGAACAGCTTGAAGTTAAACGAGACATGAAAGTTGGTGATAAGACACCGTTTGACTTGGAGACAATCTTCCTTCGTCTGCTTCTAGTTGGACAAAAGCGACAGTTGCAGCTGGCACCCATATTCCAACATGAGTTGTGCACCATACCTCCCTCGCTCATCGATGAGAATGGTTGCTTATGGAAGGGGAACAAATCTATCCCAGCCAATCGTCTCGGATTGAGACAAGTCTCTGCTCCCGCTCCATACATTGTGATAGTGGATATGCAACAAACGCTTTATCACATTGCTTGGTCACACGGCGGAGACGGCTCTGACCTCAGTGAAGATATCAAGCGTCATCTACCGTTACTGTGCTGGTACTGAGCAGGTTCTAGTCTTCGATAGGTATGTCGATCAGCTAAAGATCATGAAAGAATGCGACATGCTGGTGAGGGTTCCACATATTACAACCTGACCGCCACAGTCCACTACCCAATCGGGACGCCATTCTCAGGAACAAGCACAACATGCGGGAACTCTCACAGGTGCTGTCCTTATTCAACCTCGGTCATAATGTAACAATGGACAGTCGAGATGATGGTGTATTCGCACACGATGAGGCTGATGTCACAATGATAGCATACATGATACAAGCTGCAGAAATTGGTAAGGATGTAATCAGAATTCTCAGTGATGAGGCACTAATTTGCATATAAAAATATTTCTCCAAGATTGTCGGAATGACAACCCAACTGCATTTTATCAGAGACCCCATGCGATGACAAATCCACCATAAAACCTTATACCATAGAAAATTCATAGGTTCACAACATGGCAAATGGACTATTCAGTGGTGTACGCAGTGTTTTTATTGCGGGTACTTCTTGAAGTGCATTTGTGTGTGGCAGTTTGGCCCGGCCTAAATGTGTGTTGCGTTGGTTGTTGGGGTTTTGACTTTATTCATTTATGCAGCACATTTAATCTTTATGAAACTATTTATGTTTTCGTTTACCGTGAACTCTTAATTGTGTCCATACTATTGGTGTATTCGCCAAGATTCATGTATGAATCGTGGGTGTATTGTTGTATATGATATATATATATATATATATATATATATATATATATATATATATATATATATATATATATATATATATAAAACTACATAACTAGGCGTGGTCCTAACATCGACTTTAGTGGAGGTGTTTATCACTGCTGGTTCACCATTGTTAGGGGATTACCACACGTTTTCGCCATGAACAATATGTTGCTGGGGGATTGAGTATCCCAGCCTTTCTGTTGGTGGAGGTTGTTCCTCCGTAAGGCTAACGTTAATGTATGTTTTCGCATAACGCATATATGTTCTGTCTGTATAATATTATGTGACGGAATTGTATTTGTATGCATTATAGCACCTGATTGTACGCTCTGCTTGTATGCTTTCCTTATGTCATACTACTGTATGTCAATCACTGTGAAATCAGCCGTGCGCACACAACAAGTGAGCGCCAGGCAATCCAGTTTTTAAATAACGGTCTGGATTGCCATATTTCTATTACAAGGAAAATATTTCGTATTTGTATTTATATACCGTAAACAGATGCTTCCTATGCTTAGTTTTCGTAATAATCTTCAAGTGTGACACAAAAACCTTCCATTTGTACAACATTAAAAAAAGTAAAATGCATAAAATATAAACATCGCATAACAACGTAAGTGCTTCAACCCATTGATGAACTGTCCGTAGAGTTATGCCGTTATAACATTATTTACTTCAGTTTTCACTTATTTTGTAATACTATATATAAAGGGAAGGAAAAGGGACATGGTGAACTTACGTATAACTGCTGAATACTGGATCGTAGTCCCGTGATTGCAGAGGGTAACTATCGTATGGAAACGCACGAATGCCATGTTGCTGCTGGTTATGATGTCCGCAGGCAGCGCAGAGCCACCTAGTGAGCGTAATAGTAGCGCGTTGGTGTCACCCCCATCGTACACGTTGACAGAGTACAGCGATTCGACATGACCATATGGTAGGTAGATTCTTTTGAAATGAATCCGCACACGCTGTAAAAACACACACCATATTATGTCTCTTGCTAGGTTAAGAAAAAAAGCATAACATTAATCCTGTTATTATCCATTAGAAAATGAATCGAAAGAAATAATGGCGAATTAAATTCCGAGAAAAATTACCTTTCCTATATCGACTTCAATCTTCCACAGACACAGCGAGTTGGACTGAAAATATGAGCCAGTCGATGAAAACTCGCCACTCGGACCAGTCAACACGGCCACGGTGCCAGAACATGCCCCTACATCGAAAATAAATTAATACAAATATGAAGTTTTATGTACATACATGATATATACATAAAGCTTTTATTTTATATAGTGTTATGTATTCACAAAATGCAACGTTGCCATTCATCCATATACATATATAAACTTGTCTGCATTGATGTTTACTTAAGGATTTGTCTGCATTGTACGAATGTTCATGAATACATATAAGCGTGTGTGCATGCACGAAAGTGCGTGTAACCATGATTAAGTAAGTAAGTTCGTAAGGTTTATTTGGAATTGCATAATCGTGTACAACATAAACCGTCATAAAAATCGACACAATAATATACAATTCCACGGTGATAGCGGAGTCAAGTTAGGCTGTGACCAGTTTGTTAAAACAAATTATACGTCGATATTAAAGATAAATAATCTGGTCGCCGTCATCCTCACAAGAACTATATTACTAACAAAATAACTACATTGTAAACAATGATTTAGTGTGTTCTTTCCATTTATATGAATTAATAACATTTATATGGGAATAATACATAATCAATTTTCACATTAGTATTCTTGAAGATGAGTGTAGGCTTCAGCAGTCGCTAATCTCTAAGTATCATGATATTATTTCAAAAACATACCAATAACAAAAAGGTAAGACGTTTCACGGTTGGATTGGGTTAACTTACAATGCCATACTTGTTTATCATAGTTATCTTTAATTGTAAAGTATTTAAAAATAAAAATGTATATCGAAGTTAGAATTACGTTCCAGATGAACGAATCTTTACAGAATAGACAGTTCGAATTTATTTAATAGAGCTAATGATAAGACGTATATTGTATTTTTGTCATATTCGATAAACATGAATATCATAGGTAACTATAAAAAAGATAATTAATGTGCCAGACTCCCGTGGATGTAATTATACATATATACTCCAATTTCGATTTCATAAGTAGCATGCAATGTTATCAAACTGAAACGAATAAAGAGGCGATGTGAATGGTCCCTGCAGTCTGTGGAAATGACTATATTCTTTGCTCAATAAATAATTATATACATGTATGCAGACACACCCACTCATACACACGTGTGCGTGTGCGTGTGCGTGTGCGTGTGCGTGTGCGTGTGCGTGTGCGTGTGCGTGTGCGTGTGCGTGTGCGTGTGCGTGTGCGTGTGCGTGCGTGTGCGTGTGCGTGTGCGTGTGCGTGTGCGTGTGCGTGTGCGTGTGTGCGTGTGCGTGTGCGTGTGCGTGTGCGTGTGCGTGTGCGTGTGCGTGTGCGTGTGCGTGTGCGTGTGCGTGTGCGTGTGCGTGTGCGTGTGCGTGTGCGTGTGCGTGTGCGTGTGCGTGTGCGTGTGCGTGTGCGTGTGCGTGTGCGTGTGAGTGTGAGTGTGAGTGTGAGTGTGAGTGTGAGTGTGAGTGTGAGGTGAGTGTGAGTGTGAGTGTGAGTGTACATGTATGTGTCTATAAATATGTATGTTTATATGCATGTGTACGTGCGTGTGCGTGTGCGTGTGCGTGTGCGTGTGCGTGTGCGTGTGCGTGTGGTGTGCGTGTGCGTGTGCGTGTGCGTGTGCGTGTGCGTGTGCGTGTGCGTGTGCGTGTGCGTGTGCGTGTGCGTGTGCGTGTGCGTGTGCGTGTGCGTGTGCGTGTGCGTGTGCGTGTGCGTGTGCGTGTGCGTGTGCGTGTGCGTGTGCGTGTGGTGTGCGTGTGCGTGTGCGTGTGCGTGTGCGTGTGCGTGCGTGTGCGTATGCGTATGCGTATGCGTATGCGTATGCGTATGCGTATGCGTATGCGTATGCGTATGCGTATGCGTAAACGTGTGCGAGTGCGAGTGCGCGTGCACGTGCACGTGCACGTGCACGTGCGTGTATAGGTGCAGGGGTAGAGGTAGGTGTAAGTGTAGGTGTAGGTGTAATAAATAACACAAGTTTTATTAGCAACTCAACTGAGTTGGATTGACATTACAATTTGATACAATTAACTCATCAAAACATCATACAATAGAACTACGTTTGATAACGCAAATCATACCGTATTAATATACTTGTTTACTGGCAGTTGTATAAAGCCCACGGCATGAAGGAGTTATGGAATCTATTCGTTCTAGTAACTAGTAACGGGTGCACATTTTCTCTCCTAATATTATATTCGGTATGTCTTTTGTCGGGCAGCAGATAATTTAATCTATGTGTGCCGACTTTAATTTTATCAAATAGTTTTGACAAATGCTGTCCCGTCTTACATTCAACGTATCCAAGTTAGCACGTCTAAGTATCTCCGCGTAATCCAATCCAGGAAAGATACACTTTAATGCCCTTTTTGTATAACGTCAATATTGTCAGACAAATATTGAGGCAAGTTGTGCAAGTGTGCCATACAGGTCATGCATATTCTGAAACTGGTCTCACCACACTAACATATACACTGACCAGATCTTTCTGTGTAATCCCTGCACGCTTTAACTGATATAACATGCACAAGCGTTTGCCAGCCTTTTTCACAATATTTTCCACGTGTCTGTTCCATGTCAGATCCTGAGAAATGGTCACACCTAATAGTTGGCATGGCAAACTTGTGCTATATCCCTCCCATCAATCTTTATATTCGGGATAGTGCTTCTGAAATGGCCATCTTGTGCAAAACTAATGATTATTTATTTTGATTTTTCAGAATAAATGTTCATGTCATTCTGTTCTGTCCATCTAGCAGCAATATCAACCGACTCTTGTATAACAGATACATCATTTCTGTCGCATATTTCAAATAACGTACTGTCATCTACATATTTATATAACGGAACAGTCATTCTTAAATCATTTATGTAAACAAGGAAACATTTAAGTACAGACAATGTCCCTTGCGGTACTCCCCCACTGAGATGACCAGAATGGGAATATTCATTTCCGATTTTTACTCGTTGAGCTCAGTCTAATAGAAATGTTGCCATCCATCTTAAAATACGTGCGGGCAACCCATACGACTGTAGCTTATCTAGCAACAAATGACGATTAATAAAATTAAGTCGCTTTGCAAAAGTCTAGCTTTACAACTCTGACATGAGAATTCAATTTATCTGTCGCCTTATACCACATATGAACCAGTTCGACAAGAACGTCTGTTGTGGACGTTCCGCTATTTCCTCTAAATTGCATAGCATCAATTTCACTTCAATTGTTTCATCCACCCATTTCATTATTATTGATTCAAACACCTTGGCAGCTATTGGAATTAGTGAAATTGGTATAATGTCTTTTTCAATCGACACAAGGGGGGCTTGTGTTTTGGCAACGGTATTACATTTTCCATTCCGTAAGCGAACACCTAGTGACTCTTATTTAACCGAAGCAAATGGTCACTCACAGACACAAAGAAACCATTCATTGTATGTCTACGAAAGTTATGTTTTGAACGTGACCGGAAACGTCGTTTCGACAAAAATCGCTTTTTCTACCTCGTCGAGTCGATAAATGTTAGGAAATTACCACACCGACTTCGTAAAATACGACAATGTGAAAAGGATGTAAGGTCGAAACGACAGACTATTGAGATTTTACTACAAGTTACAAGGTTAACTTAGTTAAACATATGAAAACACCACCTGTCTAGCGCTATGAAACAATGAAACGCTATGAAATGCAACGAAGTTAGCAAACTGATTTAGTAAAACACGAACATTTGCCAAAGTTATCAACTTTGTTCTGTGTCTGACTCTAATTAGTGGCTGTTTTATCCTCAAGATGACGCTAGCGTCTAACGTAATCCGCAAGATGGTGCCAGTTTTTAAAGAAGTGACGTGACAACCCAAGATTCTTTCTAGATTTACGATTGAAACACATTCTATGACGTAAGAACATCCACCAAGGTTCTCGTTTTACGATAGAAAGTGCCATTACTTTCCCACACAATGTTATAAAAGTACCAAGATGACTTATAGAAAAATACGTCAAAGTGACAAAGTCGTCGCGGTGAAACGGTGAAAAGTTGGGAAATGGTACAAAGTTGGCACACCAACTTGGTAAAATGTAAACACTTGACAATGTTATCGCGTCGAAAAAGAAAAAAAATCCATTTGACTACAAGTTACAAGGCTAAATTAGTAACATTTGTGAAAACACCACCTGTCTAACGGAATGAAGGGATGAAACGTTACGAAATGGTTAGCACACCGACTTAGTAAAATATCTAAAAACTTGACAAAGTTATCGCGTGTAAACATAAAAAATACGTCAAATTGAAAAAGTCATCGCGGTGAAACGCTGAAAAGTTGTGAAATGGTACAACGTTGGCACGCCGACTTAGTAAAATATGAAAACTTGTCAAAGTTATCCCATGGAAACACTGAAAGTTATGTTATGACAGTGGTCGAAGCCGCCATGTTTACGGAAATTATGTTATGGTCCTCTCTTCTGCCATTTTCCCGAAAGTTATGTTTTGCATGTGGCGGGAAGTGTCTGATTACCTTGGTGACTTTGTAAAACTTAATAAAGTAAAATCAGACAATGTGAAAAGGAAGTCAGATCGAAACGAAATAATATTGAGATTTTGCTACAATCATGTCATAAACAGAAAACGTTATAAGTTTTCCGAAGTGAAAACTAACCAAGATACGAAGTTACCACATTAACTTTGTAACACTTGCGAAAAGACAGTTGTATTCATCTCTTTGAAATGGTAAACGATATGAAAGGTACGTACTGTCTTAGCAAAATACGAAAACTTGACAAGGTTATCGCCTCAAAACATTAAAATCAGGTTATGGCTGTGGTCGAAGTGAGACTAACCCTAATTAGTGGTTGTTTTATCAGCGAGATGACGGTCGCATCAAGTGTTGTGTTAGAGTTGTCAGCTAGACGGTGCCAGCTTTAAAAGTAGTGTCGTCACAATTTTGTAATGAAAATGTTCTATGACGTAAGATAAACTACCCACTTTGTCATTTTATGATCGAAAGCACCGCAGTTTTCCGATAGAAAGTTACAAAAGTCTCAAGTTGGTTCAGTAAAATACGACAATGACAAACATGTTGCAGTGAAACTTTAGAATGTTTAAAATTAACTACACGTTATCTCGTTGAGCTGAAAAATATTAGGTGATTACCATGCCGACTTAGTAAAATACGAAAATAAGACAAGGTTATCACGTCGAAACAGAAAATATTCCGATTTTACTACAAGTTACAAAGCTAACTTAGTTAAATGTATGAAAACGTCCTTCTTTCTATATCGTTAGGGTGGTAAATAGTAGTAAATCACCATACCGATTAAGTGAAATACGAATATTACACAGGATTATTGACTCGAAACGCTAAAAGATATGTTATAGCTGTGATGGAAGCCGCCATTTTAACGGGAGTTATGTTTTCAACGTGACCGGAAACGTCGTTTTGACAAAAATCGCCTTTTCCGTCTCGTCGAGTCAGTAAATCTTAGGAAATTACCACACCGAGTTAGTAAAAATACGACAATGTGAAAAGGATGTAACGTCGAAACGCTAGAATATTGAGATTTTACAACAATTTACAAGGGTAACTTTGTTTAATTTGTGAAAACACCGCCTGTCTTGCGCAACGAAACGGTGAAACGTTACGAAATGCAACGAAGTTAGCAGACTGACTTAGTAAAACACGAATATTTGACAAGGCTATCAACTTTGTTCTGTGTCTGACTCTCATTAGTGGTTGTTTTATCCTCTAGATGAGGATACCGTGTCGTGTGGCAGTTATGCGCAAGCGGGCGCCACCTTTTAATGTGGCGACATCCCAATCCAACATATTTCTAGATTTTCGATAGAAACAAATTCTATGACGTAAGAAAAACCACCAAGGTTCTCGTTTTATGGTAGAAAGAGTCATAACATTCGCATATAATGTTATAAAAGTACCAAGATGACTTAGAAAAAATACGTCAAGGTGATAAAGTCGTCGCACTGAAACGGTGAAAAGTAGGGAAATGGTACAAGTTTGGCACACCGACTTAGTAAAATGTAAACACTTGACAAGGTTATCGCGTCGAAACAGAAAAATATTATATTTTATTGTAAGTTACAAGACTAACTTAGTTAAATATGTGAAAACACCACCTGTCTAAGGCAATGAAACGGTGAAACGTTAGGTTATTGCGTCGAAACTTTAAATGGTACTAGTTTTTTACATTATGATTATGGTCGAAGGTATAATTTTGCAAGAAATTGTGTTATGGTCCTGATCTGGCCCGCCATTTTTACGGAAGTTTTGTTTTCCACGTGGTAGGAAGCGTCATTTTAACGGAAGTTATGGTTTGCGAATGACATGAAACTGTCCTAGCCTCGTGTGTATAAGTGCAAATGTGATGTTTTATTTTAGGAGACTTAGAAAATAAAGCATTTTACAAGGATAGACTACGAAAGTTGTCACGTGACATCATGGGTGATGAAATGACAACGAAGTTAATAATTATTTGTGTAATAAGCTCGAGTGACCATACATGCCACAACGGGAATTTTTCAGGTAAATATTTCTCCTCGTCGTCAGCAAGGGCCGTGTTAACGTAGCACGGAGAAGACGTTCCTAATTGAATGTCACTGATATGATCTAATGAATCGTTCTTCTCTTGCTTCGTTGTGAAGAAGTCCATATTAGCCGAAGGGTGGTTCAGCGTGGTCGTTTTGGTCTGGGGTATTGACCTACAATAGAACTAACAATGAATACATTGCAAACTACCTGTGACTAAATGGCTTAGGCCATAAGAGTGACGAAGTCACTATACTTATAACCGCATAATAAAAGTATTGCGCACGCAAGGTTATAGGTAGGAAGCAACATGACGCTTACAGGAATGATATATCCTCATTATTATAGTTATATATTATTGACGACTATTTATTTATTTTGTATTAACAGAAGAAAACAAAGACTCACCACAACGTCGTCCAAGTGTGAAGCAGACATCTCATTAGAACAACAGCTGCGACGGACGTGGCGTTGACAATTATTTATTCTGGTGAAATGTTTTTGACAAAATGGACAAGTAAAAGGCGACATTAACATGTCGTAGTCGCTATCGGAATCAAGCGACCGAATGTGGTTAAAGTACTCTGGGTTGTTGAGCATTGCGTTAGCCATACCGATGTCGTAACCGAGACGAATAACAGCCTACACAAACGGAAGTTTTAAATACGTTTTGAGTGTGCTGAAACAAAGCACGGACGTGGTAGAAGCACCACCTACCAACCAATCACAAGTCGGTCAAACTTTGGATTGAATGTTTTCACGATATCAAGCTCACTGTTATCACGTCGAATCCAAAACTATTCCGATTTTACTACAAGTTACAACACGACATGTCTAACGCAAAGAAGCAATGACGAAATACGAAATGTTATAACGTTGACATACTGATTTGGTAAAATATAAAACCTTGACAAGCTTAGGACGTCAAAAGCAAACATATTCTGATTTCACTACAAGTTACAAAGCTTACTTATATTTTACCACAACCTACCGGTCCGGCAACAATACTTAACACTATTTAAAAATAAGTCACACCGATTTAGGGGTATTAGTTGACGGCGTACTCGTCAGATGGCCCCACTTGTTCGTTGATCTAGTTTTGGGTTTGACCACGTATACACCAGGGGAAGTACATGATCCCTAAAATATTAAACAAATATTTAAAAATAAGACGCACGTATTTTGGAGGTAATAGTTGAGGACGTATTCGTCAGATGGGCCCACATGTTCGTTGACCAGGAGCGTTGACCGACATGAACTCTAACCCTTTTAACGTAATTAAAAACAATATTTAACAATATTTAAAAATAAGACACACATATTTATTGGGTATTAGTGAAGGACGTATTCGTCAGATGGCACCACTTGTTCGTTGACCTAGTTTGGGTTAACCATGTATACACCAGACGGCGCTATTTGACCCCTAACACCTAATTTAAAAAAATAAGACGCACGAATTTAGACACTATTAGTTCATGACCTTCCGATAGGTGGTCCCATCAGTTGACCTTTGACCCCCTCCCTCCTCCCCATCTCCATCCCTTGATTTGCTCATACTACTCACGTGGTTAATTCAAGAATGGTCCTTTGATGGTCGTTGACCTCGAAAACATAGATTTGGACACCTTATTGTTTGCTGTTATATGCAGTATTGGCCGATATATGGTGAAAAATTGATTTCTCAAAAATGGCCGCACTAAAATGATACGTGGGACATTTTGTTGACTTGTTAACATAGCCAACCGTTTTCTACGTATTTCGTCCGATCTAGTGATACCAATTGCAAGTATATTTCCGGGGGTGCACGGCACCCCCCATTCTTCCGACTAGACTATCTTATGTTACATACGTATTTACCAAATTAAAGTTAAAACTAAACTAAAATCAGTGAAGACGAGTATATGTTTTGACAGGTATAACGTGGTGGGGCTTAAAACGGACGTAAATACCTCGTGCTTCATTTAATGACTGGCTAGCCTATGACCACGTAAGCAACTTGTCGGTGTTCGAGGGCTCGTTTAGCAGTATAACAAATTGCCTTGATGTACTTCCATTATCACGCAGACAACAATGGTATCGCCCGACACCCTCGCCCAACGGGTAACAAGATCACTTACTGGGTGAATAATTAATTATCCTCGCCTTTCGCCGGTCGCGCGAACGAAAACTTAATATGAGTTCAGGCTGCATTTTAAACAACGTTGTTTAATAAGTTATAAATAAAATGTAAGAGCACGAATGTTAATTTAACTATCAAATAGAGTATGGTATTAGGGTCGTATGGTATTAGGGTCGGCCCATTCTTCTGTGAAAAGTCAGGTTACGGAAGCGTTCGCGATGATCAGTGGGATTGAACCCAGTGGCCCGTCAGGCCATTTGAAAACTGGTGACTCGAATTGGCGCGACAGCTTCAGAACACGTGTCGGGCCATCGGGCAAGTGCCAATGCCGAGCATTGGGGAGTGTTGGAAGTAAAACATGCAGACGTAAACTCGTTAAGCGACTCAGTTGTTTGTCAATACGAACATGCCTTTGCCTTTGCCATTCTTCCAACGCATCATAAATGAAAATGGCAATCATTTCTAGCCGCGCATTTAAAGAATTCGGCCGGTATGTCATATAGCACGCTGGCCCGGCCGCTGCTCAATCTGCCAATAGCTTATCTAACTTCGGTTGTGATAACGTCTGGTACGCACACACGCGCACACACGCACGCACGCACGCGCGCGCACACACACACCCACCCACACACACACACACACACACACACACACACACACACACACACACACACACACACACACACACACACACACACACACACACCCGACTACGGTTAAGCATATGCATATTATATTTTCCTTACCTCCAATACCCGAGTATCGTATCCTGAAATTACGCGTGCTGTTTGAAGCATCAGACTCGAAGTAGACGAACAACTCACTGCCACTGGCTGTGATGGTGCCTGGTAGGACGCCGCCCCACAGTGAGTGCAGCAATGGTGCTGTGGCGTCTCCGCCGTCGTAAACGTTCACTTTATCGCAACT